>JAANSK020262294.1:0-12260 GCA_011763485.2 Isoetes engelmannii | reverse complement strand
GTCGGGGTTCATCATTAATATAACCCCTAGCAACTCCCATCAAGAAATGACATCTAAGGCAGGGTTTGAACCCCTGATCCTCCAAAATTAGGGACAGCAATGGGTTCTTCAACCCACTCGAGGCTCAATACTGAGACTGCCAACCCCTAGCAAGGAAATTATCAAGAAAACGAATTCCTTCTTCAAGCTTAACACGAATCTCCTGGATCACGAAGACTTCAAGACAAAGCTTCGAGAGACTCTGGACAGGAACCCTAAGTCTAGGGGCAGTAATGGATGGATGGATTGGTGGATTATCCTGGCTAAGCAGATCAAGAACTGGCTTAAAGAATGGGGCAAGTCCATTTTTTATAAGAATAACGCTCACCTGGACAACTTGAGAAGCAGACTTGCTCAAGCCAATCCAGATCAGATAGAAGATATCAGGCTGGAAATCGAAAGGGAGAAGCTGAAAATTGCTAAAGGTTGGAAGATCAAAGAAAAGACCAAAGAAATCAAGGAGGATGAGAGGTGTAACTCCAAATATTTCTTCATCAAAGCAAAGGGTAGAACAAAAAAAAATCACATCTATAATATCATGGTCGGGGATAGAATTATCTCAAGAGATGAGGATATTAAGGAAGCAGCAGCAGACCACTTCATCAACATTATGGGTACCAACAGGGACTCCCCTAGTAATAGTATGAATGATTTTATTAATCTCCACCATAAGGTTTATGATAATTGGAATTATTTTCTAACAAAACCTTTTGAGAATGGTGAGCTTTTGCAGGTGGTCAAGGACATGGACAATGGCAAAATTGCAGGACCTAATGGTCTTCCACCTGAATTTTTTAAGAAGACATGGGACTTGCTGGGGGAGAGCATCACCAATATTGCTAATGAATTCAGGAATAGAAAGTTTCTAGACTCAAGAATCAACA
This sequence comes from Isoetes engelmannii, assembly GCA_011763485.2. Taxonomy (NCBI): domain Eukaryota; kingdom Viridiplantae; phylum Streptophyta; class Lycopodiopsida; order Isoetales; family Isoetaceae; genus Isoetes; species Isoetes engelmannii. Next base: position 11,337 of record JAANSK020262294.1, on the reverse strand, counting down.
CTAGTCTGATTGCCCTCATCCCCAAAATTGATTCTCCCATCTCCTTCTCTGATTACAGACCAATTTTCATGTCTAATGTTCTTTACAAGATTATTTCTGGTGTTGTAGCTGCTAGACTCAAATCGATCTGGATATAATTAGAAGCCGCTCCCAACCGGCCTATCTCAAAGACAGGTACATTCTAGACAATGTGGTTACAGCTATCTTAGGTCTGTTGTGGGCAAAAGACTCTAAGCAAGATACTGCCTTGCTGAAGCTGGATGTCACAAAAGCGTTTGATATTGTAAGTTGGAATTTCCTTTTCAAATGTTGCAGAGCTTTAGGTTTCAGTTATGAAGCCATTGGTACCTTTAAGGCAATCTTGAACAACTCAAGATCTGATGTTTGGATTAATGGAGAATGCAGCCCATTCTTTTCCATTCAAAGGGGGCTAAAAGCAAGGTTGTCCTTTAGCCCGCCTTCCTATTCTTACTTGTTATGGAGGCCCTCCATGCTAGAATTGGAATGGGCCAAGAATAATAATCTTATTAAGGGTCTTGGTTTGCCTGAGAATAATCAGATAGATCAGATTCTTCATGGACATTTTACAAATGACACATTCCTGCTTGTCTCCATGGACCATAACTCGGTTATGAATACTCAGCTGATCTTGGAAAGATTTGGAGAAGCCTCTGGATGTAAAATCAACCCTGTCAAATCCGTTATTCAATCCAGAGATCAAATTAAAGGTGAACAGATGGCTAAGATTCTGGGCTGTAAGTATAATTCTGCAACTACAAAGTCCAAGATTCTAGGAATTCTTTTTGCTATTAGAACGAATGCTTTAGAATTATGGGAAGGAATCATAGAGAAATTCTACAAAAAAATGGATACTCTAAATTCAAAATATCTATCCAAGAATGGTAGGGCATTTATTGCTAACTTTATGATTTCTTCTACTCAAGTCTACCAATCGTCTATGATCCTTGCACCTAAGAAAGTTTCTACCAGATTGTAGAGTATCATTGACAGGTTTATTACTTGTGGTCAAAATAGGAGATGCTGGCACCCAATTTCTATGAAGGAATGTTGCAAGAGAAAGAAATTTGGCGGTCTGGGTACAATCAACATTGAGAAACAAGGAGTTGCTTTAGCAGCTAAGTACTTTTACAAGGCATGCCATGATCAAATTAGGCACCCTGTCTCCATCCTAATCAAGCATTATATTAGAAAGTGTCATTCCCTTGGATGGAGATCTCTGAAAATGGACCTCCCTGACTCTATTTTCTTCCCTTTCACTGTTCCAAATAATACTCCAGGTATCATTAAGAAGTGGATTAAAGCTTGGATTCAGATTAGAGGGATGTACTCTTGGAAGGAAAGTCTTTCAAGGGTGCAAACCGTATTTTGGAATCCATCCCTCATCCTTAATAATCCTGATACGTGTCTTGCCTATCACTTCCCTGATCAGGTTAAAATCTGGAAAAGGAGAGGCATAATTTTTATTGAAGATCTTTATGATAACCAGGGAATCATCCCCTTTCAGAATTCTGTTCTTTCAGGTGACGGAGAGCAGACCAAAATGGTCTATGAGGCTATTACAAACACTCTGGTCTCAGATTTATGGTCAAATGCAGATTGCTTATGGCTCCACAATGAGGTTGAAGGTACATTTTGAGAAAGGGGTATAGATATCTAATGAGAGACCAGGAGATCACTATCCATGTTAAATGGAACACAGACCCTAACAGATGCATCAAGAATTTGACTTTCATGTGGCAGAGCCCTATCCACCCTAAAATCAAAGCTTTCATGTGGCAATTGTGGCATAAAGTTTTGGCCACAAATAGCAAGAGATATACGCTTTGTATGGCTAAGATTGATGCTTGTGACAGGTGTCTCAATAGAAGAGAGGATGAAGAGCATCTATTCAGAAGATGCCTCTGGTCAGAATGGATTTTAGAATTGGCCTCTGATATATTTGGCCAAAACCTTATCGAACTTGATGAAATTGATTTCTTCTTCCCTACTAACCCCTCAGATTGGAGAATCTATGTTCTCCTATGGAGGATTTGGAATGGTAGAAATGAAGTCATTTTTCAATTTTGAAATTGTGCATCCCATTGGAATTGTCAAACAATTCTAATATGATGTAAGATGGATTGAGGAAGTGTATAATCTTAACTAACTATTTCTTCTACTTTCCTCCAGGTGTCCTCTTCATACTGATAAGGAAACTCAAATGGAGGAGGAGGATGGAAATAGAATCTAATGCTGAATGGACAAAATTGTTTGGAGCAGCTATGACTGATAGTCATGAGGAGAATTGCGGATGTGGATGTTGCTGCTGTGATGAAGACCTTAACAAAAGGAGAGATTTGATCTACAATGCCAAGGATGCAAAGGGCAGGTTTAACATGGCCATGACCAAAGAGTGCATGTGCGTATATTGCATATTTCATATAGCAGTAAGAGGCAAGGCTAGGAAGGATAAGAGTCTTAAACCCAGATCCTACTACTGATATGACTCCTCTGGTACTTCCTTGACTCAGGACAGGATATAACACTTGAAAGCTTCTTCTGAGATGCTTTTTGTATCATGAGCTTTTTTCAGCTTCTTTATTCATGAACATTTCACCTTTATGGTTTCAAAAGTTGCAGGGTTACACTTCCCTTGAAAAAAGTCCTTTTGTACTATTTATAGATATTAATATAAATATAGAGCCTTCAATTTAAAAAAAAAACACCAGCTTAATTGCTCTTATTCCAAAAATTGACATGCCTGCTGCTTTTTCAGATTACAGGCCCATTTTCCTGACCAATGTTATCTACAAATTAATAGTTGGGACCATTGCAGCCAGGCTGAAATCAATTTTGGATAGGATCATCAGTTCTTCTCAGTTTACCTACCTTAAAGACAGATTCACTTGGATAATGTGGTCACAGCTATCCTAGGTTTGAATTGAGCTAAAGATATTAAGCAGGATGTTGGTCTTCTCAAACTTGATATTACTAAAGCTTTTGATACTGTTAGTTGGATTTTCTTTTTCAAGTGTTGTTGTGCTTTAGAGGTTCTCTGAAGAATGTCTATCCACATGTTTAGGGCCATTTTCTTTAATTATAGATCTTTTGTTCTGATTAATGGAGAGTGCAACCCCTTCTTCCCTCTGAAAAGAGGGGTTAAGCAAGGTTGTCCCTTAGCTCCTTTTCTTTTCCTTATTATTATGGAAGCTCTCCATGGCAAGCTTGATGCTGCCAAGAGAACTAATGTGATCCAGGGTCTCACTCTTCTACAGAATTAAGAACTGGATCAAATTCTCAATGGGCATTTGCAGATGACACTTTCCTTTTGATCACAATGGACCCTCAATCAATCACAGGAGCTCAGAATATACTCGAGGAATCACAAGGCTTCGTGATGCAAGATTAACCCAATTAAATCAAAGGTTATGGCTAGAGATCAGGTAAAAGGAGAGCAGACTGCCGCTCTCTTGGGCTGCAAGTATGACCCCCCACCTCCACCTCTAAAATCTTAGGAATTCCATATGCCATTAAGTGTAGCCTCTCTGACATTTGGGAGGGAATCATAGAGAAGTTTCAAAGGAAAGTTGATAGCTCGAACTCTAAATACCTTTTTAAGAATGGTAGAGCTATCATAGCCAACTTTGTGATTTCCTCCTCCCAGATCTATCAGTTTTCCATTACTAGCCCCTAAAAAAGTCTCTTCCAAGCTCCAGAGCATTATTGGAAGGTTCATTGCTTGTGGCCAAAACAGAAGATGCTGGACCCCTGTCTCTATGACCGAGTATTGCGAGAAGAAAAAATTTAGAGGATTGGGGTTATGAATATCCAGATGCAGAGCACGACTCTTACTGCTAAGTACATTTACAAAGCAACTCATGATCAAATCAAGCATCCCATTTCTATTCTGATCAGACATTATCTCAGCAGATGCCACCCCTATGGCTGGAGGCAGCTTAAGATGAGTCTTCCTCACTCCATCTACTTCCCCTTCACCATTCCAGCTTCTACCCCTGGTATTCTCAAGAAATGGATCAAAGCCTGGACTGAAATTAAAGGAATGTATATCTGGAAGGAAGGCCTCTTCAGGGACCAAACTATTTCTTGTAATCCAACTTTGCTGACCAATGACCCAAGTCTTTATTTAGTTTGCCACTTTCCTGACCAGGCTCGAATCTGGAATGATAAAGGGGTTGTTTTCATTGAAAATTTGTTTAGTAACAATCAGATTATCCCCTTTCAAAACTCAGTCCTTGCACGTAGTCCTTGTTGATCAGGGGGACAGATGTCAGTTGTTATACAACAACATTTATGTCACCTTAAGCACAGGTTTGTGGACAAATGAACATTTCTACTGGAATCATAATGGTATGGAGGGTTACACAGTCAGGAAAGGCTACACATTCCTCATGAGGGATTAGTTTATTACCCTTCATGAGGAGTGGCACACCAATTCGGATAGGTGCATCAGAAATCTCTCCTTCATGTGGGCCAGCCCGATCCAGCCCAAAGTTAAGGCTTCATGTGGCAACTTTGGCACAAGGCCTTAGCCACTAATAGAAAGAGATACAGATTAAGCATGGCAAATTCTGATATTTGCATTAGATGTCTGGGACAGGCTGAGGATGAGGATCACTTCTTTAGAACTTGTATTTGGTCTGAATGGATACTAGATTTAGCTTCTAACTTCCTTGGGACTAATCTTACTGCTATGAGCTCTTTGGATTTCTTTCTTCCAGATAACCCCTCAGACTGGCATATCTACATTCTTTTGTGGAGAATATGGAGGGGTCGGAATAATTTCATATTTAACTATGAGATCACCCATCCAGAGCGTATCATCAAGCAAATTAAATATGACATTGACTGGATCAATGAAGTGTATGGCAGGACTCAATGAATTTGGACTCACTAATGTTTCCTGGTTTTCTCTCTCAGGTATTATCTTTATGCTGGTTCATCGAGTCAAATGGAAAAGGATTAACCTCAGTATCAACAATGCTTGGATTAAGATGTTTGGCCCTCCAAACCCCTATGAGCATAGAGTCCTCTGTACCTGCAACTGTTGTTGTGACCAGAATTTTGATGTCAGGAGAGCTTTACTATGCAAGGCAAAGGATAAAAAGGGGAGGTACAACATGGCAATGACTGAATCTTGCATGTGCCTATGCTGTCCACTTAGTGTGGTGGTTAGGGGAAGAGGGCGGAAGGACATAAATTTCAATCTCAGATCACATTTCTAGCTTTTACAGTCCTGGTTGCAGCTCATATCTTCGGTTATCTTTTTTGCGCCTATATTGGAAAATGGATATCTATCTCCATATTATTATCTTTACAATCGGGTTACACTTCCCTGTAAAAAGTTTGCTTGTACTTTAACTTTTACTTAATATATAAAATGGCCTTCAATTAAAAAAGAAAAGAAAAGTACAGTTTCATTGCATGGAGAGCTAGAGTTTCATGCTCCACCGACGCCTGAATTAGAATCGCTCGGCATGGCCGCCGAATAAGGCTGGTACTGCCACACAACGGGAAAATATTTTATCTTCGTCAAATACTAAAGCTACGTCTTGGGAAGAGCTGAAAATATTTGAAGGCCAAGAATTCCTGACATATCAGTAAACAATGCTTGCTAGGGGTCTACTGGAGAATAACAAAGAGCCATATATCGTGATGGATGAAGGTATATTGGCATTACATACAGGTGGACAGTTGAGATTTTTATTTGCTTTGCTCCTTATAGATGGAGCTCCAGCTATTCCAATGTGGGAAGCTTACCATACAACACTCAATGTTGATTTGATATATCAATGCAAGGGCTCAGCTGATATGGCAGAACAAATTGCATTGCGAGCAATTTAATCTACCTTGCTATAGCACCGTGTCTGTGGAACAAACCTAGGTCTCCCATGAGTGAACATTCACTCTGACTATGCATTGGGGGAGTTACTCAAATTCCCGCATATATTTGATTATGCAAACAAGGTTGAGTTGATCAGTTAGATATATACACTTATATACATAATCAGCTCCATATGTCTGCTACTCAACCATTCATTCCGGTGTTTGTTGATAGACAAGCTGGTGCTAGTAAGACCTTTTTACTAAATGCACTATGCTTATCAGTATGAAGTAGCTATAAAATTATATTACCATGTGCAACTACCGGGCTTGCAGCATTGCTATATCCAGGAGGTAGAACTGCACATTCATTATTCGAAATCCCGTTCGTAGAAAATAATGCTAGCATTCACTCCTTACTGAACCAAGTATTGGATAAAGCAAAGTTGATTCGAGAGGCTCAAGTTATAGTATGGGATGAATTCCCTATGGCCAACAGAGTTGTTATTGATGCCGTGAATATGCTGTTGCGGGAAATTTGTAATAATTTCCTGCCTTTTGGAGGTAATGCTTTGTTGCTGCTGGTGATTTTCGTCAAGTTGCTCCTATTGTTAAAGGTAATGGCCGGCAAGCAACAATCGATGCATCGATCAAGTCATCAAGTACATGGGAGTCTTTTGTTGTATTGAGATTACATGAAGCAATTAGAAATGCAGGAGATGTAGAACTGGTTGAGCTCGTTAATCACATTGGCGAAGATGCAGTCAATAAGACAATCCAATTAACATTGTTTGAGACCATAGCTGACATTTATGAAGCGGAGGAGTTTTTATTCCCCAGAGACATGCTTTATTTACCATTGGTATGTGAGAAAAGGGTTTCCTTGCCCCGCTTAATGTTTCTGTCCAGCTCAATAAAAGTGTGCTACATGATGTTTTCGGAATAGAAGCTACATATTTCAGTTATGACAATGTATCAAAAAATGAGGAAAAAATAACTGCAGACAGACTTGGTGGAGATGAATTCCTGAATAACTATCACCATACTACTCTACTGCCGCACACTTTGAAGCAAAAAGAGGGTGTTGTTTGCCAACTGATGAAGGCTTTAGATCGTGAAATGGCTTGTCAAGAATGCTCTAGTTGTCATTCAACATGTGTATTAAAAATTTTGTGACTATTCGACTACGTGGAGACACAAACCTGGGATAAAGTAATGTACATCCGATTTCACGCATGAACTTTTATCACCAACCAGATAATTGTGCATTTACAATACACCGCCGACAATTACCACTAAGTCTGGCATATTCAACGACGTTTCACAGTTGCCTTGGATTGACATTGGATAAAATTGTGTTGGATCTGCGCACTCCAGTATTTGCACATGGACAACTTTATACCGCACTAACCCGCATACAGAGAAGAGAAGACGTGCTGATATTGCATAATGGCCCGCGCGGCGTTGTGACGACAAGAAGTGTTGTTTACAAAGAACTCCTTAATTAGGTAGTCATTTAATGTAGTTCCATTTCATGCATACCTCAATTTCTTTATGTAGTGCATAGCCTGTCAAAGTAGGTTCTCGAATCTAGCTCCTCGTTATTTTGCGAATTCCCCTTTTGTGAGCTAGGAAGGAAAGCAAGTACTATTATCAATGCATTATTCGTATCAGAAATGAACAATGTCATTCAAGATCAGATAATTAACAAGTTCCTTTGACAAATCTGCAGATTATTCAATTTCCCTGAGTCAAAGCATTCAATATAAAGCACCTATTTGAACTTGCGATTCCAGTAGCAGCAACAGCAAGGGAAGCCAATTCTCTCTATCCTGATGTAAACTTGAAGTAACATTGTTTCTTATGTCAATATATTGGTCATTTTGCTTTTAAGAATTTAGAAGATGAATTGAAAAAAAGTAATACTATATATTCCATAGATATGATTGCAGTTCCCATGATAACATCATGATTGACTGCACATGTTATAATACATCATTGAATAAACATAGCCATGAAGAATAATATCGCATTTCTTCCCTGTAATTCATTGAACTGTTTGCATGCACTTACTGAGTTCCCACATTTATTGCACATATTCACTGTAGCAATTACAAGAATGCTATCTATATCTGATAGAGTCTAACATGGGAACAAAAGTTACATTGTCTGACTACATGTTTCCCATGCTCGAGAATTCATGCATGACTAGAAATGACCCAAGATAGACTTTGTAGAGTATAACAGATATTTAATACAGTCAATAGACTAACTGCATTCAGTGCTACATTGTCAAATTGCATTTGAGGAAATAATTTGCTTCCATTTTTATTGAGTTTTTGCTTAACATTCCTTGCAGGGGACAAAAATATATGACTGACACTTCCTGGCATCCTTCAAGCATGGCAAGACGTCCATCCTACTTGTGACTCTCAGAGCTAGGCCCTATAGCAGAGTACTAACTCCTTTGTAAGTTAATAAAAAGACATGAATATAGCGAGTGAATAGCATGAAGTGTATTGCTCAACCTATATTTGATCGGAATGCATTCCATAGAAATAAAACCGAATGATTCTTTTTACCCCTCTAGACACAGCTGAAATCATATGAGCCTATATTGACCTGAGGTTTCTATCATAAAATAACTAACATCCAGTGCCAGACCAACCCTAGATTTTCCAAGAAATTGTAATCCCTGTTCTTTCCTTACGTACATTAGACATACATCGCATATGTCTGTCAAATGCATCATTGGTGCATTACATATATAGCTGTCACGAACCTAGAAATTAAATACAAAAGATATGGCATCATAAACAGAGACTCAGACACGACTAACTTTATACCATAGCCATAAGCTCGTAAAGAGAAACTTCATTGCAGCATTATAAACACCAGTTTACGTATATACATACACATATCAAACCTGGCCAAGCACATAGCAGGCCTCATGTTAAGTTAGCCAAAAAAGGCAAGATGCACTCGACCCATACATATAAGTGTATAAACCACTTATGTTGCTTCCCACAAAACACCAACATTGCTTACATCCACTGATGAGTAATAGCAATCGATGCAGTTCTTTGGAGATCTAAAATGTTAAGTACAGGTTGAAATCTATCCAACTCACCCTTGAGGTTATAATCACACGCTTTCATTCTGTATATAGCTCTCAACTTAGTAAGCACAATAGATCGGATCCGTTGCCGACTTCCTTGAATAACTACATCGACAAATACTCCACGTCCATATGAGACCACCTTTGTCGTATATTGTCGCCCCTCGTGATTTGCCAAAAATGTTGCCTTCCTTGACTGCTCACAGTCTGAAATATAGACTTCAGCTCTTATATAAAACTTTATCACAAAATTGCTATAATTCAACAAATACCTTCCTTGCTCATTGCACCAACCCTGCCTTTTGTGTCAATTACAGCTAGCAAGCGATGTAGCCTCGTCAATTGCACTGCAAACCTGTTTTCGTACATGAGAAACTCATCTATGCAATCGTTAGCATTCCTGGCAATCGGACGATTGTTTGCATTCACAATGCGGGCCATTGCCCTGACCATTCTCACTGCCTGCCTATGTTTGACTTCCTCCTTCTTTCCATGTTTTCTTTCGATCTTCATGTCACTCTCTCCATCACTGCCATCGTTAGTACCTTACATATAAGTCGGCCATGCCACGTCACACAAAAAAAAAAATAGAAACTGTGTAAATAACTTATCGTGTCAAAACTAATTACAACAACATAAGAGATACTACAATTTTAAAGGTTTTCTGCATACATAGCATGATATACCTATACAAATAGAAACTCACCATCCTTGATAAATAAGGAAGGTATCTAATCTAGGCAGCTGCACATGCTATGTCACATGCTACAAAGCCACTGCCGCTACTGAATGAGAAAGCTATCTGATTTAGGCAACTGCACATGTTATTTTGCATGCCTAATAATCTATTCAAGTGTAGAAATTTCTTTATTCCAGCTCAGTCAGTAGAGAGAGCAATCGAAGTTTTGCTATATAGGCAGTACAACTCAACCTGGCAATGACTTGCAATTTTGGTATGCTTATTCTTTGATATTGTATGTATAATGCTTATTGTAAGCACTACATTGTGTTGTGACAACTCTTGGTTTTGTTTATCCAAACAATACCTTCAAATGAATGATATATCACATTCATCACTAGTCTGTTGGTTACTCTTTGATATTGTATGTATAGAGCTTATTGTAAGCACTACACTGTGTTGTGACAACTCTTGGTTTTGTTTATCCAAACAATACCTGGAAATGAATGATATATCACAATCATCACTAGTCTGTTCAAACAAGACTCTTTATAACCCAGCTATGTTATACTGTTTACTAAACAAGTAAAATGATTCTATACATTAAAACCAACAAAAATATACCTAGACACTTTAAATGAGCACTATGTTAGACCTACACTATATAGAACCAACTTGGGTGTTCATCTTTGTATATGATGTTATGTTTCATTTGCTTTAAAATATTTCACATGGTATTGATATCAAATGCAGTTCAATGAATGTAAGAGTTGTATATTTACCTAACAATACATTTCTACCATGCATTGTTGTTAAAGTGGGTAGCATAGCGAAGTAGAAATTCTATTTCACAATTGCTTAAGATTCTCAACACTTCTCGATTACATAGACGGCTGCTTTACTATTAACATCATTGACCTTAGGGCAGATCATGACAGCCCAGATCTGCCTAGTCCTATTATTTACTCCATCCACGTTTTCTATCTAAACGAATTAAAACATCTATCATATTCAGCCTTCCAATATATACCCTCGTGCTACAACTTTCTATAATCAGAGACAACATGCCACAGACTGCAAGCATTAGCATCCCTCGTCCATTTGCAGACCCTCAGCCTCGTTTGTTGCTTGGTGAAACAGCAGCACCGGATCACAACTCCAATGCATCAAGCAACCGCTGAAACCCTTCTAGATCATTCTTGAATTTCAAGCCACATGCTCTTATACTACACACGATACACCTAAGCTTGCGCGGCATCAAAGGCCGCTCGCGCCTTCGACTGTCACGAATAATTGTCGCTGCATGTATATGATGCTTCTTCACTATTTTCTTTTCTCCCTTTGCACATTTTATGAACCCACGTCTCAAATCTCTTTGCGGATACAGTTGAGACCCTACAAATAGCATTACATACATCAAATAGAAAATACCCATGAAGTAAAAACACCCAACAAAAAAATAGCAACCTACATACCTTCTACTTCCTCGCAATAACTCTTATGTCGAATATCATTCATACTCAACAATTCATGTAGCGTTGTCAACTGCACTATAAGCCTGTGCTCATTCAATTCATATTCACTGACACATCTACTCCCATCTCGCATAATGAAACAACATTTCAATGCCATGATTGCTCTCATCTTGTAAATGATTCGCCTGGCAGATACCCCCCTCCCCCCCCCCCCCCCCCCCCCC
>JAANSK020262283.1:0-12260 GCA_011763485.2 Isoetes engelmannii | reverse complement strand
AATATCCCTCATATTTCATATACCCCTACCATATTTCATTCATATCTATACAGAAATCAAGCAAAAAAGTACCCCCTCCCATACTATACGTACGATTTTGGCCCAAAAAAACCCCCGGGTATTTGGGCATTAATGTTTATATACCGCGCTACACGCGATAGAACGCGCGACATGTCAAGACATTAGTAATATCAAATACATACAAAATGCATATTAATTTACCAAATACAAAGTTGTCGCGCTGGGCGTGACTCATACAAAATAATCCAATATTTCTTTTCGTAACCTAACAGGTCTCGACACGTCGGCACATATGCGATTTCGTATTTGCTGAATCACTACAAATATCTTTTTGCGATTCCAATCTGTGCAGTTTTGTTTACTCAGTGCTCTCTCTTTCGCAACTCTCTTCCACAATGAGCTAACGTACCGCTTAGTGCACGTCGATGCTACCAACAGACTAACACTGCCTAACATAGCTGAACTAACGCTGCCTAACATCGCTGAACAAACCATCGCTGCCTAACATAGCTGAACTAACGCTGCCTAACATCGCTGAACAAACCATCTCAACCGTCCAACCAGGACTCCAAATCCAAGCCTAAAAGCCCACTATCGGCCCATCAACGAAAGGGTTTGCCCTTCGGGCAACCCAAAAATAGAAGCCAATAATATTATGCCTTCTGGATGTTTAGACAGGTATGTATTGTTTTTTCGACAATCAAGATGGATTGGCTTGGCATGTCATGTTGAATATGCTGGGATCGAAGGGCCATCAATGAAAGTCGAGGGGACGGTATACAAGCGAATGCCCATCAAGATCCAATTTAAAAGCAAATTTTGTTTTGTTCCTCTCCGTTTCAGGTGAGGCAGAAAGATGGCCAATTCAAGATGCGTGAGAAGAGTGATCAAAACGTAGAACTTGCATCGGCATCATATGTATGTCTTTAGGTAATGCCGAAGTTGGTATATGAAAGACACGCTTATGTCGCATAATTTATATATTCTGTATATATTGGCAAGAATCCGTGCCTGATGTTTGCAAACCTAAACGCTGTCAAAGTGCCTTAGTGGAAATTTTAGTACTATAGGAATGACTTGTTGCGTGATTCAATTTAGCTCTATGTATTATTACAAAATGGATTGTTTCGCTATTTAAGAATATGTGTTCTGGCCAGCAGATGCAATGTTGGATGGATTGCGTTACCGTGACTCTCGATGACAATGTGAGTGTCTTTCTTACTCGTTACAACAAGACCTAACTGGGAAGCATGAATTTAAAGCTCCACACGTTATTAGTCCATTTGAGATTTTGTAATTTCTCATGGATTCTTGGTAGCCACTTCTTACAAGTAAAGCGTGGCAATTTTGTAAAATGATTAGAACGGCCCAGAAATTTTATTGGTACTTTATGCGGCTTTTCCTGTATGTAAAAACGTACTTGAAGAGAATAATGTTCTTTTTGGATTGTGATGTTTTGACTGATTTTTTTTAGTTACATTATACATATTTGTGCTGATTTATCTGATTATGATTGATGTACAGAAAAGAGATAATTAATTTGGATAGGGAAGCCACACCTGGGTCTCATGAAATAACAGAAAAAGAACAATCTGGGCGAAAGAGGGTGAGGATTTTAGATAACTATCAACTCTAAAAATAATACAGGTAGTAGATTGACTTTCACTGCCTTCAGGGTTTCACAGGATTACAACCATTGCACTATCATTACCACTATTACCATGCAGGAAACCAAGTGGTTGCAGTTAGAAATGAAGAACCTGATACATCTTCAATCAATAAATTGAACTTGCAAGAAATGGATGGCGTTATCTTAAAACATAGTAATATGCCAAGGAGAGATATGGCTGTCAGAGTTTCAAAGAATACAGGTGATGCGGATAAAGCATGCTGTCATTTTGATAGTCATGGTATGAAGAAACAGTTTTGCAAAAACCTCTTTAACGAATCTGCAACAACAGGTTCTAGTAGTTTGATTCATTGTGGGCTTAAAGAGCAGGATAAGCCAGGTTTGGGGTTTGAACGCCGGGCATTTGTAAATAATTGTACAAGTGATTACCAAGTGGAAATGCATGAAACAGCTTGTAACAAGAATGCTCATGCTGCAAGCTCATGGGAAAGATCAACTACTGGAATAGACACTAGTAACACTAGGACGGAAGGCAATTTTTTCATAAATGATTCCACGGACAATAATGTTGATGAAGAAAAGTTCTGTCATTTCCAAAATTTGCATGGAGGTTCATCCAACGCATATACAGAAACAATAAATTCACAGCTGAAATCATTGTTTATGCCCTCCTGTATGGGGAACAAGTATGCAAACATCAATTTCACAAAGCATATGCATGAATATAACCAGGTGCCACTTTCATCTGTCCACAATCTATCAGGAGATGAGAGTTGTGATCACACAGCTCCAAATGAGGTATGTGTTGATTAGGCCAATTACAATGCATGTATTGGAGCTTATTTCATAACTGCAGGGCAGAAAGCAACTTAGTCACAATGTCTCAATTGGCATGCAAAACAAAGATAGAGTTGAACAAGGAACTTGTAACAAAGCCATGGTCAAGCAAAGTATGGAATTTAATAGTTTAAAGAACGGCATCAGAGAAATTGGGAGATTCGAAGCTAATGGATCTTCAGAAACAGTAAGTCATTGTGCATCAATACCATCTCTACTACTATTTTCACATTTTATAAAACATATTACATTTTCTTCTTCATTTTGAACAGGATTGGCAGTTCAACTTAGATGGTCAATATGGAGCACAACTAGAACAAGAAACTGGGTTAGTAAGGGGACTGTATCAGTCATTAAGTGAAGAATGTGAAAGACATAAGGTCAACTTGCTGGAAGTAGAAGAAAAATGTAAAAAGCTTTCAACTATTGATGCGATATTTAGAAAGGAGATACCTGAGATATCCTCAAAGGCAGACCCACACCCTAAAGTGTTTCCATTGTTGCCAAAGACTGAAACATGCCTTAATGCTTTTCCATCAAAAAGCCTCTTTATGACGGAATCAGCTTTAAACATATCGATCAACTTGGAAGAAAGCTTACAAAATGTTGTCAAGGTGATTTCTTATCTCGACTTTTAGTATCTATGTTGTTTGGATTTGGAATTATTGCATGCCTTCTCTTTGTGAAGCACACATAGATAAGTGCGCCTTATTCCCCAACAACAACATCCCTATCTTGCTAGTTCTCTGTATCTATAATAGAAGTGGGCCCATCTTCTGCACCAATATTTATTATGTAAGAGGTCATTGCGTTCACTATCTGTTATTTAATTTTTCCTGCTTTTTCGAGCACTCCTATATGCAGATAAGTGGCCTCTAAATCTCCCAATAGCATCATAGCTTATTGCAGCAGCATAGTACAGCGTTGCCTTGATCTAAAAGCTACAGGATGAAAGATAAGAATTAGAGCCATAAGCACCAAATTACTGCCACTGACCCAAAGGTCTGGTACAATCAGGAATCTACATAGCCAATAACCTAGCATATCTATTACCCCTGTGGAAACGTTTTTGAAAGGCCCTTCTGGACTGGAACTCCTATTTTGGCATTATTCACCTATTTTATGTATGAGATTCCAGCACTATGAACGGACATTTCACTATAGAACCTTGGAACGTTTTTCATGGTTGATGTTTTTTATGAACAGGCTCTTCAAGAAATTATACTTGGCATGCTTAGTGATAGGGACAAGTTTCACATAAATGTGCTAACTGAGCTGAAGAGTGGATCATTTGATAAATTAAAGTTCTTGCGTCTACTGGAGGTTGAGAAAGAACAGTATGAGAAGGCCAATAAAGCCCTTGAAGGAATAAAACAGGGTTTCATGAAGTGTTTGCTTTCATATCCCATGTCAATATTTGAAGAAGAGCTTGAGAAAGCTAACCCAGAACTGTTACAGAAAAATAGGACTCTTAGAGATGCTCATGGCAGCACATGCTTTACATTGTTACAAGATTATATCAAGGTGCGAACCTCATAAGAAAATAAGTTCTGCGATTACTTGATTGTTGTCACGTTTCTCAAGACGAACATTTTTCCACCTTTCTGAACTTGTTTCCTGATATTTCAGGTTGCAGTTGTTGCAGCGCAGAACCTATTAGATGAAAGATCTGAAATGCAGGGGCTCTTTCTCGCAGAAGCCGATAAGGGATCGTCAAAAAGCACTCTTCAAATTTTGGAAATAAGCAGGTTAAAGAATTATGCAATTAGGACAATGATAGATAAGATGATGCTGGATTTTGGACATCTTCACGGAGGGCCATCTATTGGAGCTGATAATGACACAATGGAAGGAAAGCTACCAAACGCAGAGCCATTGGATCTAGCAGAGGAGTCCAGATTGGGTTCAACGGATGTGTCTTCCATTTCACATGCGATGTGCTCTGGAAAGAAGCTTGTCCCAAACCTGAGCCCAGTATATCCAGTGGAAGACCTCTGGTCAAGTGAAATGAAGAGCACCCATGGTACTGGAAAATTGAGGCGATCTGCTTGTGCATCTAACAGCCTTACATATGTTGCTCAGGATGCGGCTGATCTGAAAATCAATAGTAATGTCTTGGAAATCAGCTCCTCTGCTAGCACCACTACCAACCCTAGTAGACAAAGTTTAGCTGAGGAGCTTACTTTGGATTATGATATGATTCAATCACAATCAAGTACGAGTATGTTGGATGATGAAAGGGATATAGGAGCAACTGATACAAGGGAAACTTCTCATATAGGTCAGGATAGGTACTTCACAGTCTATCGCTCACCAATCTTCGTGGATCAGCAGGAATCCTCCAATGAGAGAAATGATAAGTTGGACTATACATATTTGATGGAGGAGGGGAAAGCATTTGGTCCAGAAATGTTTTCAGCTTTCAAGAAGGCTTGCAACATGAGCAAGCTTGGAGGAACTGAAGGAAATCAAGCTCATACAGACAAAAAGAATGATGTAAGAACTTCATGAACTTTTTTGTGACCATGTAGGGAGAAATTTCGGTATACCAGTCACAAAATAAGTGCAAGCATTTGAATTTTATCATATCTTGTTAAAGTAATCTTCTTTCTGAAGGCAAATTATGTCTTTTGTTAAGCTGGTTATGATTTCTGTTTGTCCAGCAGGAACTTGACCATGAAGAGGGTTACGTAGACAAACATGTTCCGAGCTCAGTGGAAGACAGAAAGATTTATCCAAGGTATTTGGGCATGAATTGGTGGGCAACAAATCTGTGGATTATAATTGTGATTCTTTATATATCTGCCTGCTAGACAATTAGCGACTGCTCTCTCTTTAGGCTAATTAACTCAACACTTGTTTGCAGTGCCCCTACATCGTGTACGAATTGTTCAGAGGATGCTACCATGGAGGAGGAAAGTGAGAAGGGTAGTTGAGATGATAATATCCAAATCTATCAAGTAAAGTTGTTTTTACTAAAGGTTGATAGTGAAAGAGGCCGCAAGCTGCTTACACACATTGTTGTTTTTGTAGGGGAAATGCAAGCCTTGAAAGAAACAATATGGAAGCTTTACATTATCTGTGATGAGCATATGGCCAAAGGTTCAAGGAACAACAAGACAGAAGCCAATGAGAAGACACTTACAGAAATGAAATTTGCGGACTATAATTATGGTGGGAGGCAACCTCACGATCCAAGGCATTCCAAGGTATATTAATTGTTCAGCATGCTTTGCAGCTACATCTAACATTAACAAAGGCCGTTTTATTGCGACTAGGGTGCCAATGAGTTGGAACTTGGACTTGCAATTGCTTTCTGCGAATATGAAAAAGTAAAATCACGTTTTCAGGCCGAGAAGGCAAGAAATGCTGATTATGAAAAAACAAACACCTTTCTAAGGCAACGAATAAACAATGGTGAAAATCAGATCAAGGAACTATTGAAAAGCCATGCAGAAGATATCAAACATAATGAAAGCTCTTTATCTGGTATGGAAGAGTTGAACTTGCAATTACAATGCAAAATCTCAAAAACAGAATCCACCCTTGCTTTATTGAGAGCAGATCATGGAAATCTCAGGTCTCTCTTGGAGACTAAATGTGAAAAATCAAAAGAAGAAGTAAGTCATCTGTTAATGTTTAGATTGATCTTTGCTGTCTTTGTACATGATTTATTCACTAGTTATTCCCTGTTTTTGGTAGGTGGCAAGCTTGACAGAAACAATAGATCACCTCAAGGAGGAACTGTCACTAAAACAAACTGAGCTGGCAGATTCAGAGCAATATTTAGAGCAAAAATCTATGCAGGTAGAAGAGCTAGAAGGTAAACTTTTGGTGCAGGTACGAGAGACATTGCTACAGAAAGATCATTATATTAAGAAGGCAAACGCAGCCAACAGAGAGACTGACGAACAACGACGAAGAGTACATGATCTTATTGTGATCAACGGGGATCTACTTTCATTCAGCCAAACTAAAGAAAGAGAGGTATATGTTTTTCTCTCAACTAGTTGAACATGTCTAAGGTTAAAGTTTCTAGAACATTATAAACTTTTGATATTATAAGAGATCAAATATGCTGATAACATATCCCATTGTGATGTCATGTCATCTTATGGTAATATGTCGGTTATGATGATGTGACACTCTCAGATTATGACACATTTGTAAATTTGAGTTTCTGTAGACTTCTTTGTTGGCACTCATCTTGGACACTACTATATCTTTCTGTACTGTCAAAGAAAGTTCCTATTCTTCTTATCAAATCCACATGATGTGAGAGAGAGATTTAGAAATTGCGGCTGCTTTTCTTTGCCACCGATTCTGGCTGAAGCATCTAAACTAGACAAAATTTACATGGATCCTTGCCGAGGAAGACGAAAACCTTTATGGTTTGAGACAAATACTGTATCTTGCAGGCCTTCACAAACTTCCTGCCACTTTTGTGCAAGGAACATCTATAAAGTATATCAGACAGAGATTTTGTAATGCTCAAGCTGTTTGGAGGGAATTGGGCAATTTCAAGGCGTGTGTTTTTTCCCTGATTTACTCAGTTAGGCAAAGGGCTTGTAATAAAATACTGTAGGATTCTCGTGACTTCAGTTAGGTTAGTTGTGACTTGGTCTAATCCCTGAGATGTACTCTAGTAGTTGTGTCGTAGGTCCATTAGAATTTGTTCTTTCTAGTAATGAAGTAATGTTTTTGCAGACCAGGTAGATCCATTCAAATTTACAAAAATTACAACAGTCCTTGAATAGGTATCTAGTCTGGTCTTAAAGAGAAATGGGGTTTCAGAACTTTATGGCTTTAGACAGACTTGGATCCACAAAATTTCCATGCCTAAGTTATATTGGGATAACAGTTGCACATTACTGCTGGTATGTAATCCTCTGTAGTATGTCCAAGATCGAACAGGTTTTTGATGGAATTACTAACAAATAGGGTAGGTATGATAGCAAGTGTAAAAATTGCTCTTTTTCATGACGAGACTGGCCATACAAAATGCAGATAAGGACCTCCCTTCAAAAACTATTACAGAGACCTCGGACTCCGGACCAATAAGAGGACCGTTGAAAGCCCTAGCTTTACTAATGAGAGCTCAATATGTCTAGTCATGCCAAATTCTTGGATCCAGTAAGATTGATCGGAATTGACAGATCATCAAAATATCAACACTTTGATTCACATACAACTCTCACTTAACCAGAGTGTAAGTTTCAGCCTCCAAACTGTAACTACTCATTAATCAACCATTCTCATTGCTTGCATAATTGGTTCCCCTGCCAGAATTCACTCTCTGCCAACCATAGGGCCTTAGATTTACATTCACATTACTTTATTAGAACTGATTGTGCTTTTCATTGATGTTTGACACATGTAAATTATAACAGGGATTCCTATTAAAAATGAATAAAAAATGCAGCTAGGGTAAAAAAGAACGGAAAAACCTCTTCTGGAAAGTTTGAAATAACATTTGCTAACACCAGCCTTTTGTTGTACACAATGCAGTTAGTGTCAATAAAGTCCGCTAGGGAAAAGCTGGAGCAAGTAGTTAAAGAGGAAGAGGAGAAAATACTTAATTTAGAGCAAGACATGGAAAACATAAAGGACCAGTTGTACCAGGCCAAGGAAGAAGGAAATTCTCTCGCATCCAAGAATGAGTGGCTTCAGTCCAAGCTCAGGGCAACTGCAGAGAAGTTGAACGAACAAGAAGATGCTTTGAATAGGTTAAATTCAGATTTTGCTTTAACGGTAGATGGCCAAAGTGCTATCTTAAAGGGAAGTGAACAACTCTATAGGCTTGTTAAGGGTTCGGAATGTGGCAAGGATGATGAACTTAGGCAATGTAGATTAATTATTCAGGATCTTGAAGAGAAACTGATGACAATGGGCAAAGCAATTCACAGTAAGACTCTGGAGCTTACTGAGGTAAGCAGCCAATATGATTCTGTGAAGAAAGCTGTAGGAGGAAGAGGAGAAGAAGTACTCTCTCTCAGAAATGAAGTAGGAGTTCTTAGATGGAGGATACAAGAGCTTGAAGAGGAGGTCATGGAAAAGGATGGGCAAATTGCCATATTGAGGGCCCCTTTGGCTGATTCATGACATTGGTGCTAGTGGATCTTCTTGTTTTATATGAATCTTATAGTTCTACCAATACAAGTTTTTGCTGTAGCTTCAAGGGGGAGATATTGCCTTTGAATATTATAAGAATGTACTGACATGCCGCCTTTATCCTAGTAAGCAGCAGAGAATTTCTGAAATTGGAAGTACATAAAGTGGCCTATTTTATTTTACACCATTGGAATGGCTCTAGGAGCATGGCTGGTGCTGATACATACAGACGAAATGACGAGGGGGCATTTCTTGTTATTCTATTCTGCACATGTTTGTTGCCGTTTCGGAGTATTCCAGTTTTTCTCAGACAGTCGTTAAATCTAGAACTCATCATTTAAGCTTTAGCAAGATACAATGGGCTGCAGACAATGTCTGTTCACTTGAGCAACATCAAGTCAACATTGAAATGGAACGGCCATTGACATGTGGTATTAGCCTGCTATAAAAAGGCAAAAAATAATATCTACATTAGATTTCAGTTTGGATGAATGTAGCCAAACTCGTGCTAATAATTGTTCTCTCGAAAAATTACCAAAA
Source organism: Isoetes engelmannii (assembly GCA_011763485.2). Lineage (NCBI taxonomy): Eukaryota > Viridiplantae > Streptophyta > Lycopodiopsida > Isoetales > Isoetaceae > Isoetes > Isoetes engelmannii. Next base: position 3,121 of record JAANSK020262283.1, on the reverse strand, counting down.
TGCATAGCAACCTCAAATAATAGGGTGTTTGGCTAAAACAACATTAACCTTATGAAATAAGAAAACGCCTTTAGAAAACTTATAGACGAGAGCGATCTTTTCAATAGCAATAGAACGATATCTGAAGCAAAGCTAAATTTATATCAAATAATAGTGTTTTACATAAGTGTCTTAAAACAAATCCATCTATATCTATCTTATAAAATAACTCAAAAAGCATAACTTGTGGATTTTAACTCCAATTTAGACGAATTTGCGAAGGGCATTTTGACAAAAAGTAGAATTTTGGTAATTTTCTTTTGGTTTTCCAACTTTGCAATGAGTTGTCATTCCACATGTATGTGCTATGTACTTGGAGGTTATTTGGGTTAACAACCCATGGGCAAGATCGTCTATGAGCTACATTATATTACCACAAGGACCATTGAGATCAAAATAACAAGTATTAATTAGAGTATTGTGCCAACTAAGAGTGGCAAAATTTTGTCAAGAATGGCACTCATGCCACTTGTGGCAGCTTGTAGAGTCTTTAGCAACTAAGTTGTCTCTCACACGAGGAGGAGAGTGGCATACCATAAAGCTAGGTGAAGATATCTCTGCCCTAAATGTCGGGATTCTTGTGCATGTGAGAATCACTTTTGCCTCTTAGAATCACATCCAAAGGGCTTACTGTGCAGTTTAAATCGAGTTTTCTGGTTCATTATGAAGTTGCTTCAATCCAGTTCTTCTTTGCTTCTTGCCAGTTTTATAAGTCATACAATTTCAACGAGTATGTATTCAGTATAAAGCATATGGAGTATTGAACCTATCCCTGCATACAGTAATAACTTTAGGACACAACTTCCAACTTGCACTCCAATGCCATCACTAATCAATCAAGATGCAAGCTCATCAATAAAGAACCTGAATAGCGTAAGAGACAAAGGGCAACCTTGCTTTACTCCAACTTTACTAGAAATATTGTCTAGGAAAAGAGAGCTCTGCTAGAACACTATCATACAGCCGAGCAACTGCCTGACGAATATGGGCACATCCAATTGAGCAAGCTTATCACTCAACTTCTTATGTGGCCTCGATAAAATGCATTAGTGAAATCCACGAAACAACAATATAACGCTCTTTCGGCTCTCTTTGCACCTTTTGATCATAACCGACAAGATGTTCTACTGGCCCCTTCTAAAACCAGCTTGGCTTAATGCACAAATGCCATTGTTATCAGCTCAAGAAGACAACTTTGATTCAAGAATTGCCCCAAATAGATTTGATACTGCTTATTCTAATAGTTTGGTAATTATGGACACAATCTAAACTTTTGAACCGCATCCAAAGATTTTTGGGAGCATGGTGCAGCTCCTGCAGTTGTGCTTGCCATTTCTACCTACTTTGCTTTATAAAACGTCAAAAGCCTTCTTTGCTGCTTGTTTATCAAGGGACCCATCGTGGTAATGGGGTTTCCCATGAAGAGGTCTGGAGCCCGAGACCCGAGACCTGAACGCTCAGGTTTTTGTGTTCCCATAAATGAATCTGATAGACCTGAAGTAAGCCTTTTTCAAATTTGAGTCGATTGATCTATGAAGAAAAAATTTGAACGGTTGATCAAATTCAGGTCCAAGACCTGAGCAGTAAGAAATAGGAATCGATTACTTTTTCTCTAGGTTTCAAACCTGTATCGATCAGAATGAAGATCGATCGCGGGAATGAAAACCTGGAGGTCTCACTGTCCATGGGAAACCCCCCTAAGCGTACCCATGGCAAGGGACCAACCAAACACATTGTCTGTTACCTGAAGTAGGGTGCCCATGAAAAGCTTGTTGTTCATACTAAGATCCCCTTGCCAGTCGAGTTCTTGAAGAGCTAGAACCATTTGTGTTTCAAACTGAGCAGCCTTTCTTAAGGGGGTTTCCCATGGAGCCTGAGACATGAATGCTCCTCAGGAGCAAGGTTTCTGGGTTCCCCTGGATCAGCAAACCTGAAGAAAGTTTTCTGAAAATCTGAGCCGGATGATGCATGAGAAAGAAATATCAGCCCTTAGATGAAATCCAGGTCTTGGACCTGAGCTCCAAGTAATCGGAATGAAATACTTTTTCTCCAGGTCTTAAACCTCATCCGAGTAGCTGTAGGCATGCAGGCACGATGCCCATGGGAAACCCCCCTTAGCTTCCCCTTTTGTACCCCTTGTGATGACATTTTGGCCACGTTTAGATCTAGTGTCAAATGTGAGCTGCATGATCAGACTCTGGTTCTTCTACAACCTGGAAACTGGTTACCAGCTTACTAATGGATGGGTCCAAGAGGTCGGATGCAAGTAAATTTTCCAGATAGCTTATGTTCCATTGTAGATCACCAATTTCTGAGATCCACACTACAGATGATGGTCCATAGTATTTTCTTCATGATATGCTGACACCCGATTCCAACCTGCAGTTTCCAAGTCATGCTCCATCTACCTGTCATTGTTTCCTTCGTCGCTTCTTGGAAACTCCAGGTATGCCTATTAGTAATATGACTACTCTTAATATACAAATCTCAAATTTGATCGTGAGTTCTTGGATGCTTCTTACTCTATTTACTTTGAAGCTCTTCATCAAGGATGTGCTTAGAAGTCCATATTATTCTACTATCATTGATAAGAGCACATATTTCTTTGGATCAACACCTTATCGTGTACATGCATTCTTGAATATGAACTGTTACCAAGTTTTTGGAGTTGGTGAATATGAGTAGTTGTGGAGGTGCAAGTGATATGTAAGCTACATTGAAGTGTCCTTTGAAAGGAATTAGTTGGATATGCAAAACATGGTTGGCTCACAAACTGGAGTATCAACAAGATTTTAATTTTGAATTCCACATCTTTTGATTGATCATTGTATAACACATAGGGAGGCTTTAGTTCTGGCTAATGCATATGAATCTATTCTCATGAACCTAAAGAAAGGCCATGACTTGAGTGTGAAGATCATCTAGATAACATTCTTTCCTTAATAACACCCTGTTCCAGGGCCTGTCATCAAAGTAAAACCATAACAAGAATTGTTATCACCATTAAGGTGACGGATCAATCGCACTAATGACCTGTAGTGCGATTGCGTCCAAAAAAGATTCCTTTTTAAAAAACCCCAAA
>JAANSK020262272.1:0-12262 GCA_011763485.2 Isoetes engelmannii | reverse complement strand
AGTTTGCAATGTAACCTTATCAATTGTAAGTCTCCAACATTACAAGTTCCAGCCTATGCCCAGCAACGCTGGGCACCATTACTAGTCAACTAATAATTTGATGTTGTGTAAGAGGACAAAAGAAAAACGCTCATTTTAAAACTCTTACTTAGGATGTGCTTCAAAGTTTCTTTTTTGGAGTTGTATGATGATGCTTTATTATTTTTAGCTCCTTGATTGATACTTACAAGTTTGTATAGTAACATTCAATGAAGGAAAAAAGAACAACTTATATGTCATGCCACATTGGCAGCATCCAATTATCTTATTGGTCATAGCATCCAATTATCTTATTGGTCATATGACACACCACACCACATCACACCAACATTATTTTACTGAGTCTTGCCCCCAATCACCTTACAAAAAGAACAACTTACATGTCTTGCCACAATCGCCTTACAAAAAGAACAACTTATATGTCTTGCCACAATCGCCTTACAAAAAGAACAACTTATATGTCATGCCATATTGGCAACATCCAATTATCTTATTGGTCATATATGACACACACACCACACCAACATTGTTTTATTGAGTCTTGCCCCCAATCTTCTACAAGTGAATGCGACTCTAGGCCTCAAACTGGAGACATATTTCTTCTAAGACTAGTGTGTTACCACTTACTTTGCTATTTAATAGCGACATGTGGAGATTTGGTGATCTTTTTGTAGGAGTAAGACCAAGCAAGTGTCAAGTAAAGGAGGAGACTGACAGCAGTGGCAACAGCAAGGACCCAGTAAAATAAGTCTATGTGGCCCTTATTAATATCGTTTTGGAGCCATGATGGATTTGCCCTATCCACTATATTCACAATGGCACTATTCAAGAAATAACCCACCCCAAGATTCGTATATGCCAAACCTACGCCAAGGCTTTGCATATTGTCAGGCAGTTGTTCATCAAAAAACTCCTGTAATGCAGGATTAGAGAAGCTCTCATATAATCCAAGCATTCCATATTGTGGCACTAACCAAAAGACACTCAATTTTCCACTGCTCCTTTTCCTTTTCATTTCCACTGCTGCTGCTACCACCAAATTTAACACACATATCACATATGCAATCCCTATCCTCTGAAGCATGCTAAAGCCTCTTTCATTTTTCGTGTAGTTTCTTACAAAGGGCACCACCAATTTGTCATAGATTGGTATGAACATAAGAGGCACTAAGAAAGTAAATGCGAACATCGATGCTGGTGGTATAGTAAAACTTCCCAATTGTCTGTCCATAAAGTTGCCCTGAGTTACAAAGAATGTTCCAACCTGTGAAGGAACTATTCCTGACCAGAGGACAGCTATCCATATAGGGATTACTCTTAGCACCAATTTCACCTCTTCAACTTGTGTCAGAGTGCATGGCTTCGACGATCCTATTTCTTCTTCTTGTTTCATTGCTGCCTTGTCAAGAAACCTGTAATAGAATTCAGAGGAAGCAACAGTTTGAATAACCTCTTTTCCTCATTTTTTGGGAGGGGAAGAAGAAGCAGCAAAAGATAATAACATATGATGTATTTTCTGACATTTTCTTTCACTGTAGTTTTTACTAGGGCACAAGGGAAGGCCTAACCTGAACTGGTTTGTATGAGCGAGTAATCTTTTGCCATGGCTAATGTTTTGGTCCTCATAAAAATTATCTGTAGTTTTCAGTTTGCGCCTTTTGAATGTGGTAATAAGAACATCAGCAATCTGAGCTAAAGGGCTTCCTTGAGATTTACTGTATCTATAGTGCTTTGTCATAGCAAAGAATAGAAATTCTGCAACTGCTAGAAAAAACAAAAGAATCCCTATACCCCATCCCCAACTTACTGTGTCTTGAATATACACAATAGCAGTCACAGCAAAGAGTCCTCCTAAATTGACACACCAAAAGGTCCAATTGAAGAAGGAAGCCATACCCCTCTTCTCTATCAGATCCTCTTCCTCAAACTGATCAGCTCCAAAGGATATCATACAAGATTTCAAGCTTCCAAAGGCAAGCGCGAACAAATACAATCCAAGAAAAAAAATACCCAATTGGAGTGAGCTTGCAGGAGGGCAGGCTCCATTCTGGCATGGCAAGGGTCTAAGAGACTTGAGAGAAACGGAGATGGTTAAAACGATTAAGCCCTGCAAGGAAACAAAATGACCTGAAATTCTGTATGTTGGGAAAAATAAAAAACTGACATAGTAGAATATATGAAAAACTGACAAAAAAAGGGCAGTGTGCTTACAGAGAAATAAACTTGAAAGGCAAGAGAGATGGTCTTGTAACGACCTAAAAATGTATCAGAAATGAAACCTCCAATCAGACTGGTGACAAATGCAGTGCCCTGCATGTTGTTAACATCACTTGCAGATGTGGAAACTTTTCTGTGCAATACCCCAGTCATGTAAGTGATGATGTTGCCACTTATGGAAAGAAAAATCACCGTGTCTGGTACTATGTATGCTGATACAAGTTGAAAATGATAGACAAAAAAAAAAAAAATGCTCAGTAAGAATAGCAGAAAAATCACCGTGTCTGGTACTATGTATGCTGATGCAAGTTGAAAATGATATACAAAAACAAAAATGCTCAGTAAGAATAGCAGAGATGTATATTTTGTGTTTAGCTTACCAAGTACAGGCCAGCATGACTTCCAACTTCCGGTCTTGAGCTTATTAGCTATTCTGCCCTTGTAATCCAAGCTTCCATCACGAACCAGGTTGTGATCCAAGTCTGATATTTGAGGCAGGGCGCTATTAGCAGAGGCCATAATTTTCTTCCTCCTCTTCCATACCCGCCGTATCTCGAACTATATAAAGGCATTGAAATGTCAACGATACAGAGAAGATTAGCATGCCCCTGCGCAAGGATACACGCATAAATCAAATGTTAACGAGCCATAGCTGTCTAAAGACGCTATGTCCAAACAACATCAATGCAATTTGTCGGGAGCTTTTGCATTATTCCAACTTGGAAGACCTAATGCAAGAACTTGGAATAATTTCCAAGTTCTGTTCTGTAATGTGTTCCGTGCTATAAACGTGCCTACTTCCGTGTGGAATGACGGGGCTTGTCAAGTTGTCACATGCTACCACATGAAAAATGAGCCACTGTGGGACAAGCTATAAAAATATGCACTAGATTAAAAAGGAGTATAGAAGCATTCTACTTAAAACGTGTTGGGGCTTTCTCTTTCTTGTGGGATAAGCTTATAAAAACCTTTAACAAGTAAGGTATGGCAATCAAGTAGAGCAGCACCCAAACCCTTAACAAAATCTGGACCGTTCCGTGGCGTAATCAGACCCGTCAATTAAGGTTTTTTTTTTTTGCAACACTTACTTGACGTAAAATCTTATAATATAGGATATTTCTTGTATAATTAAGGTAGCTGGAAGGGCTCTATGAAAACATAGGTTTAAACCGAAAAAAAAAATACGGAGAAACCCATAAATTTTGACCGGCAAACTTCTTGAAGAATTTTTTCTCTATTGCTCTGTCACTATTTACTTATATGAACCTTCGTAGAAAAATGAAAATTTCAACAAAAAATTGAGTAAGAATCCTTTCAATCCGGTTTTTGAAAGCCGCAAGAAAGTGATTCAGGGGGAGGAACTTGCAATGCAAGATATAAAAACATATCTTTCCACAACGCCTGTTGTAGCTACGTTGTTTCTTGCAGACTGCTGGAATAGGGTTCAAGCAGACTGCTTTGGTTCTTGTTTTTTTTTTCTTTTTGTCGGTTCAGTGTGTACCCACCGTTGGTTTGGCTTTTAATTTTTCATGATGTTAAAATGGTGCAAGCAATGATTTTTTCGCACCATTGACTTGGGCAGAAGTTTTTATAAGTAAAAAAAAAAGATTGGCCATGGATATGGAAGATTCTATGAAATCTTCAATTATCTGAGGGCCATTAAGGTTCCCACTAAACGCCTCTCATCTAATTTTAAAGGTTGGATGAGGTTTTTTTCTATTTTTTTTTTTTTTGTTTTTTATTTTTATTTTTATTGTACTTTTAGAGGCTTATTTTTAGAGAGTTTATGGCTGCCACATGGGCTTCCAATTTTGGCCAAACTTGATTTTCCCACAAAGTGATGGCAGGCAATTTGTTTGCGTCTACAGATCACCTCAGCCAGTAGATCCACTGCATGTATCAATTTTGTTCTTGCTTCAAGTTTTACTGGATTCTTATCCCAGATCTGCTGCAACGCCTTGAGGTGAATTTTTATCATGGGATGCTTGGTCACAGATCTTGATGGATTTCTGGTTTTTTTTATCCTTGATGGTTCTAATATCCTGGTTTTTTATTTCCCTATTTATTTTGTTGTTGACGGATTTTTGGCTTCACCGGGCTCTGATTGGAGCTCATCAGATTGAAGCTCTGATTGAGTCTAGATGCGCTGATGTCAAGGTTGGTCACGGATCTTGAAACGGATCTTCATTTCTTATGTTTAACAACCACATATTCCGTTCTTCATAGGCAGTTCTTCAGGGCTTTCTGTCTATCTTAGTTTCACCAGCCTCGTCAATTTCTTGAGGCTCTGCTTTCTCTGGACCAGTGGCTATGCATGTATTTGTGATTCGTTGTATATTTTTTAATAATTCAAAGGCTTATAATCCAATGGTTAATTTAAAAAAAAAAAAACCAAAAAGGAAGCTCTTAGACGATAAGGAAGCATTTAGCTTATAACTAATGATCTATGAAATAAGGGGATATTAAACTACAAAATCATAAAGGGGTATTGTGGAGAAAAGAGGTATGAACTACAAAATTACAAATGGGGGGTTGTTGCTAGAAAGGGATATGAACATTAGTTGTGAGAAATGGGGTACGAAAATCGCATATACATACTATTTTGAAAATCTTAGTCTTAACCTTCCATTCCATTCGCTTTAAATTGCCAAGAATTGCGGGAACCTACTTTCGTTCATACCCCTCTTCTCAACAACCCCCTCTTGTGATAATGTAGTTTAAAATTCCTTTAACCAAAAAGGTCTTCATTTGTACCCCATTTCCATATGCAATTTTCATAGCCCTTTCCACAATCAATGTTCATACCCCTTTGGGAAAAAATACCCCCGTATGACCTAGAAATTAATATTCTCCCGTTCAAAAATTCTTTCAGTTGTTCCCATTTCCATATGTAATGTGTTCCATACCATGTGACCCTTCGTGGATGTAATTATTGCCTAGTGGATGGATGGATGGATGGTATGTTTTTCATCTGTTTCATGGCTTGTCATAGAAGCTGACTTCAATTGATAAGGGGGTCCTCACTTACCAGCTCAACTAAAATTTTATGGCCTTTTTATAACACCTTTACCACCTCATATCAACTTTTATGACCTTTTTTTTTAATCATCGGAGATAGAGGATAGAATATCAAATAGTCAATGAAAGTTATAAAGAATACAAAAAATACTAGTAAAGGTACGCTCGATGACGATGGACATTATCTAGGAATGCGTGTTTACATGCTTATTTAAGATTGATTGCATAATATTCGAATGTTACTAATAGACAGTCCTATGTTCATGTAAACTTACATCATGTGTGGTCGGCATACCCTCTACTTTCAAGACTGCTACCATCTAAATCAAAATTTATGGCTTTTTTTATATTCATGGAAGACATCTACACCTCTTACTATCTCAAGTCAACTTTTATGACCTTTTCTTAACATGGAAGATAGAGGATCTAAAGTCAATTTGTTAGATAAAGATATGGAGAATACAAAGAATACTAGTATGCCCAATGGTGCCGGACATTACATAGGAATGCATGTCTACATGCTTAGTTAAGATTGATTGCCTAATATTCGAATGTTACTAACTTTTGGCTTATGTGTATGCCTGGTTTGGTAATATTATTGCATATCGTTATAAGCATGTGTCACAGATTATTCTATGTTCATGCAAAATGACGTCATGTGTGCTCGGCAAAAAACAGGTCATACGCATTTAATTTGAGGTCGTGATAATAATGCACCCAACCAAGTGGAGGAAAAGGTTGTCTGGAGTTGTAGAGATACAACATGTTATATCATACACACCACATAGAGAATTACTTGGTTGAGAAAATTACTACTTAGTGAGTTTAATTGTTTATAGAAAAAGCCAACAATAATTCAGACATATAATCACAGTTGTATTGTCGTTGTGAAGAATCCAGTTGAGCACGAAAGGACAAAGCACATTGAGTTGACTATTCATTTTATCAGAGATCTTGCAGCAAATGGATACATTAAAATGAAGTACATAAGCACAGTTGAACATGTTGCTCTAACCGAAAGCAAATTTGTTCAATTTAGGAATTCCTTTAATATTACAGGAATATTTGATGGAGGAGGAACCTTAGTTTGAAGTCATCACATATTCACTAATATTTCATAGTCGTAGCATATATGCATATCAATAGAAGATCATCACCTATGCACCGACGACTTTATAGAAGAAAGTAAGGTGATCATCATTCACTAGGTTGCATTAGACCTTAAACTAGTAAACGTGTGCCCGGCGTTGCCGGGCTAATGTCCCGGCATGTATTTTTACTCGCTCGGTGTCAATTCTATTTTTTCAAGTAAATGTCTGCCCGATGTTGTCGTGCATAAGTAGGATAATATTTTTACGACCTTCAAGTAAAAAAAAAGGGATATTATTTACAACATTTATGGAATTTATAACCAAATAACTTTAGATGTGTAACTACCCTCCTATTAAAAAAATATTTACACTGCTCTAAAAGTAGAATACAAATTTGCATGAGGATCTAAGTGTACCCTGAGAGATGAAAGTGTGCCCGCATTGCCATGAAGAAAGCTCCTCATAGTTCTTTGTAAGTAAGTCCATGATATCCATCACTACTACATCGACTCCATAATATGTTGATGTTTGTCAACAGTATTGTGAGCTCCTCATAGATCTTTGTAAGTCCACGATATCCATCGCTACAACATCCATCCATAGTATGCTGATGTTTGTTGATAGTATTTTAGAGTCCACGTATCCCTTGGGACCTTTATATGTGATTTTTTAGAAGTGTGCTTGAATTATGCTTTTATCGAGTGATTGGATGGTGATGTTGTTTGGTGATAGGTACTTTCACCAACAGTTTGCCCAGTATTTCCCCAACATTAGCTACTTTTGTAGAGGCTATTCTACAATCTTTATTGTGACGCCTTACTTAGAGTCACATGTAGGTGGTTTTTCATGTTCAATGTTGCATGTTCTTCTTCTTCATATTTTGGATTGACTATAGAGTGTGATAATGACCTAAAAACCCAAACTCAAGTTACGTTAGGTAGAGTTGCATTTGATAAATTGTGTTTACAATTCTACTTTCCCTTTATAATCCCATAATGCAAAGTTGCACTTACTTGAGGCTATACTGCATGTTTAGGAATTTTGTATTCTACACCCATAACACAATTTCGTTATTATTGATGAGTGGTGTCCTTGAACATGAAGGCCACATATAGAACCAAATTAAAGTATACAACAAAAAGACATACGTATATACTATTCACAACAGCCAAATATTTCCATGTAGAATGCCAATTTTGGAGGTTCATTCTAGTACTTTGTTATTCAAAATTTTGACACCTCGCCCTTTGGTCCTTTCTTTTAGCTATATCTCTCTTGTAATAAGCAAGATATCGCTTTGTTGTAAGCGAGCCATTTGCACCCAAAGTGAACACAAAAAAAAAAATGCTTATTTTTAATCAAACCTTTCATATCAACAATACACAACTCATTTTGAATTTGCTTTTAGTTGGAACTATTGCTTACATTTTGTCCGAGTTGAGTTTAGGAAGCATATCTTACTCAACACTATGGAAGAAGGTATTCAAAAACATATTGATGTCTTTTTATGTTTTTCATGTTTGTACAACTTTTTTTATTTTTTGGTTTGTACAACTTTTTTGGACCAAACGTCTTGATACTACTGCATGTTCAAGTCAACCTAAGAGCTTCCAAATACACTTTGTGACTGCAAAAACACGTGCCATGTAAGACAATTGACAATTATTGAAATAACAGCAAATTAATATATATAAAGAGAATACATAATTGCCCTAACATAAACAAATCTATGAGGTTACGAATATATATGGAACCCATGGTTAATATTGCAGAAAAGATGCTTGTATTTCCAAGTACGTACATTATTCAAGAACCTCTTTCATGGACAGGGATTTTAGGACATGACATATTAGAACTACAATTAAGAGAATCCAGGCTGCATCCCCATTTCTATAGACAGCGTTCCAAAATAATACACAATCGGCAACACAAACAGATATATTACCTGCTATCTATATACAATTGCAAGCACCTGAATTTTATACCCCTATCAGAAGACAATAAAGCGGTCAAACATTGGCTTCCTCTAGAAGATCATGCATACCATAAGCATAGGCATTCAGGTTCTCGCTTGAGAACTTGGCCCATTTAATACTTGGTCCATTCCTGCAAAGCAATCAAGCTATTATTGGCCTTTTCCATCTTTTATTTACTCCATCTTCTTATTTCAATACATTCGTATGTTTAAGCCTCAAGCCAACACAATAGGCAGGTGTCTAATCCTCCAGTAACATTAACAGATCCAATAACTTTCCACTTTAACCTTCCTAAAGGCAAATCCTTAGGGCCATAGTTCATGACATGGGCTCAGCAAGCCATAAAGTGGCAACTTGAGAATAATCTCAGAAGCATAATCTTGTGATCATCTATGGATCTAACAAACCATGACTTCCATGAAATACCTACTGGATAGATATTTGCACTGCATAAGATCCTTATTCTCTCTTAGACCTATTTTGTGAAAAGGAATTGCCACTTTGGTTTGAAACTTCAGACATGGCAAATCAAGATCAAGATCATAAGAACCTCAAATTACCACGACCAATGCAGGATAATGAAAGGTAGGCACCGAAATGGACTGGCTCGGATTTAGAAAATGTAGAACTCACGCATAAACCGTCAATATCTGTATATGCAACGCAATAATAATATGCAGCATGAACCCATTATCAAATCAAACCTGGCAACAAAGCAATCTCCGGTAATGTTGAGCTTCTAGCACTGCTCGCCTTCTAACCCTGACGTGTTTGGCTGTGTTTGACTTCTGATGCATAAGCCTGCAAAAACAAATGACACATTCAAATTCTATTCAAAAGCCTGATATCATCTGTAACCTATTTAAATGAGTAGATTAGCATTCCATCAAAAGGTAGAGTCTAAAACCTTCTGGAAACCACCTGCGACTTGGTTTTATAAGAAAAAAAAATAGATCCTTGCCTTCCAGATCTGTTAGCCCTGCCAAAATTCGAATTTTGCAGTGCTATGGTGATTCCAAGCTCCGTATTGCTGTATTGCTTTCTGATCCAGATTCAAATCCTTTCGTCCTTTTCCCTTGACTAAACAACATGAAACCTTATTAGATCAAAGAAAATCCATTAGAATGCTACAATGATGCATAGATTTTTTTACCAGAATCCGAATAAACTTGTGTAGACTCTTCATCACAATCCGACTAAACTGGTAACAATTTGAGCAAAAACTGCTTATCCTGCAAACCTGCAAACGCGAGCCTAAGATTTAACACAGAAAAATGGGTTATATTAACACAGAAAAAGAATACAGTTCAAGCAAAGAAGAGGAGCTGTGCAGAGCAAACAAAGGAACATTGCTACAACAACAATGATGCACAAAGTCGAAGGCGTCATTGAATAAGTCCGAAGTAAATAAAGTAAGAGCAACAGTCACTATAAAAAAACTGTCACGGAGATATCTGTAACTTTACCTGCTCTTTGCTTGTAACTTGTGCCGCCATAGCTGGCCGTAGGCTGTACAAAATAGCTCCGGTGCAAAACCCCACAATGTGTCTAGAAACAATCTGGAGCAAGGAAATCGCACAGCTGCTCCTCTCTGCGACTTCCATTTTACAATCCCCATTCTTATTAATCCATGGCCAGTCAATCTCCCTTTTATTCATAAAATCTATCTGCCGCAGCAAAATTTTGCCCACATTTCTATCAATCTGCAGAGTGGTCTACTCTCCAGTCGCCTAAGGAATCGGCCATTCTCCTTGAAAAGCACGCTGTCATAGCGAAGAAGCAATCAGGACATGTAAATCGAAAGAAAAACAGCCACAAACACGCATTTTTCTGCTCATTCGTTACCCTAAACAGAGAGGCATTATCTGGAAACAAAGCAATAACTATGGGGAAGTTAGGATTTACAAACAATACATAGAGACCAAGAGATATTTACGATTTGCCAAATCCCCCTTTTGGTTACTTCAACAGGATACACCTGGTTCTGCATCATGAGGAAAATATTATTTGGTTCTGCATCAGCGAAAAATATTAGTCTGCTTCGTTCTCTGCTACAGCTACTAAACATTAAGTAAAGAAGGATTGTTACGGAAATGAGATAAGAAAAGGTCCAACGATTGCTCCTCTCCAAGCTCCTTTGATTTAACGAAAAGTGCGTCCGGGGGATTGAAAGGTTAAATCCTTATAAACCTACAAAGAAGAATGGTGTAAGGCGGCCAATTACCATAACGCATATCCATACTGCCATGATCACAGCGGTATCCACCGCTCCAGAGAATGATCAGCGATATCACTGCTTCCGAGAAGTTACCAAAATGCAAGAGGAAAGTTTTAGCCTGAAAACGGAAGTTTTACGAAAGTTTGGCCGGGAAATGCATTTTCTGGGTTCCAAATGTCACGCCGGAAAAATTCCACACCGGCATCACCCAAACCCCCAAAAACATTTTAAGTAAGTAGATGTATTATAACGTTTCTTAAGCATTGGTCAGTTGGTTAAGCCGGGGTGGGTAAGGAATGTTTCATTTGGTGTTAGAATAGGGCTCAACTTCGAATCTCCATGAGGACATGTATGACTGGGATACCATTAGATGGTATGGTCTTCGACACCATGGTATGGTGTGGTCTTGTGATGCTCGAGGACGAGCATAGTTCTAGTGGGAGAGATTGTAACGGACCCATGGGAGACCGCTCGAATAGTTCTTGGTGTGGCATTTCCTAACACCACCATAAATGGGTGGGATGAATTTCCCACAAACATCTGGATGTTTTGGCCAGTTGGTGATGCCGGGGTGGTAAAGGAATGTTTCATGTATAGTCAGATAGATACATAGATTAATAGATAGAAGAAAAGAAATGATAGAAAAATTCAACCTAATGAATTTGTTATTCGCTTGCACAAACATTTTTGCATCTTCTTTTGTAAGATCCATTCACTGAATGCATGGGACCAATTTAGACAATGCATCACATGCCGTTTTTTGCCTCAAAGTGGAACCATCTATGTGGTCTTGCTCTTCATCAACCAGCAATTCCATATTCATAGGCCTCTTTAGAAGTCTCTTTAGGGTCTTTTTATAAAGCGACGAGCCTTCACCCCTCTAATTGACACCTTACGAGACACACATGTTCTTCACGCCTTTTTTCATCAATTTCTTTGAATTCCTCATCTCTTCTTTTCTTGTTTGCAATATTCCACACAAATTTGCAGCTCAGAAATATCATTTTGTCAATGATTCTAACAAAATGGTGCAAAGTGCAGATGTGGACTCTCTCAAACGGAATGGGAAAAACACCATGGAACTTAGTATCTTTTTTATCTCGATCAAGGGGATTTGCTTGGTTAAGTGACAAGGTTGATACGTCCTCCCAACACTTGACTTCCGTGCGCATTGCCTTGCCAATGTTCTCATGACCTTTTCCTAACAATCAACTAGTGTAAGACCAACCACCATCAATCAGTCTTATGGAAAGATCATATATAATGAATAAAAAGGTGCAGAGAAAAAAAAATTGTATTGGTTCACTGTCTTCTGGTGTTTTTTTGCATTATCTTGATAAACAGTCGCATGAAATTCAATATACTTCTTGCTCAGGTTTCTCATTTCCTGATTTAGATCATGGGCTGCCATTTGGATGGAATGCCATATCAAAACCTCCAACATCCAGCATATACTATGCATAACCACATGAACATCTATTTAACAGTGTATTGCAGGATTGCCAATGCATCCTCTTGGCCTTTTACCCTAATGCATGGCCCCAAGTTCAACAGAGGGCATTCCATCTTGGCTCGGGTTGGCTCCTCTGGTAAATATGGGAGCATCACAGACATCATATTCATGGCACCTGCTCAACTGCTCGCGGCATTATTGCTGTGACCCAGGCTAAGATATTGATGGCTTATAAGTGTTCCTCCCTTGA
>JAANSK020262271.1:0-21993 GCA_011763485.2 Isoetes engelmannii | reverse complement strand
ATATTAGAAAAATAAAAAACAATCGCCATCATTTCTATGGTTTAGAAATATCCAGAGGATGATAAAGTCATCACTGCTGGGGTGCCCTTCCGGCATAAATTTATATGTGAAGGGTGCTTCTCATGTTGAAGTGCATGTGCCCTTCACAATGAAGTGCCATGGTATAAATTCATATGCTCGATTATTTTTCTCAACATAGGTGTCTGAGTATTATAATTACAAAGTCTTTACATTTCAAGTTGTTAGCGGAATTTTAACCGCTAACAACTTGATATGTACCAATTTACTAACCTTTTAGTCTATAATAAACATCCCAATACCAAATCAAAGGCCTTCTAATGCAACTTTGTGAAGCCTTTTACTCAAGGAATTTGGTCAATTGTAAGGAAAACACACTCTGGAATAAGAAATTTTTGAATTTAGGATGCAAAGTATTGTTATAGTCCCGATGGTATGAATTTATACTCATCGGGCCTACACTATTTAAATATATACAAAGAAGATACGTGAACCTTATAAATTTATACTGCTGGAGTGTTTATGATATAAATTTATATCGGGGATAGATGTGAACAATATACGTCTATACCGCTCACGATTCAAGTCTCGACGGTACTATAAATTTATATTAATTTGGCCTATGTTGTATAAATATATGCCGAGGAGAGATGCGATAATAATATGAATTT
Source organism: Isoetes engelmannii (assembly GCA_011763485.2). Taxonomy (NCBI): domain Eukaryota; kingdom Viridiplantae; phylum Streptophyta; class Lycopodiopsida; order Isoetales; family Isoetaceae; genus Isoetes; species Isoetes engelmannii. Next base: position 21,304 of record JAANSK020262271.1, on the reverse strand, counting down.
AAACTGCTCAGTGCCTATGATATAAACTTATACCTGGGAGAGATGTTAACGGTGTAAATTTATACCACTCGAGTGTCTTTCGTGCACTCAACTCAGTGGGGAACTCAGATTTGTCTGAGTTCATAGGTTGGGCGGCAAGTCCTACCCCTTTCCTTGCAGTCTCCACAGTTTTGTGTAGACTTAGCCAGATTTTACTTGCTAATCACATAGATTGGGCATCTCATAACAAATCCATGTAAGTACTAAACAAACTCATGCAAGAAAACAAATGTGGTACTTAGGGCTAGAACATGGAACCAAGCTGGACCAACATGGCCACCGGAGCCTGCTACAAGAGACATGTACTGCTCCTCTGTACCACGGACTGACTTAGCAAGTCCAAAATCCGCAACATGAGATTCATACTCTAGTCCAAGAGTATATGTGAAAACAATATGAAGTCACTATATCGATCCACCAACCGTAGTAGATTGCAGATTTTAGAAGTTCAGTGTCTGCATGCATATTGACAACGAGAAGCCATTTTATCAAGCTACGTAGGCAACCAGAGATCAATGCACAATACTCTCTGCACCCTCGTTACAAAACATTCTCTGCCCCAAATAGTAGGCATATCAATTTTGTGCAGGCAAGATTGCATATAAAAGCATTCCCAGTGCATCTAACAATCTGCTTAATTTAGCCAAGCTTTAAAGCAGTTGCTTTGTCACAAGTCTACATCTAAATAATAGACATTAACATGTTCAGATGAAGGAAGTGCTACCTTTCTACAGCATGGTGCGTTATTTAGTTATGTACTTTGTAAAATTCTGCCACTAAGTTGTACCTCAAGAAATGGAACATAAGGGAAATAACTCACGTCTCTAGGACGTTTCCTAACTAATTGAATTGCTGGAGAACTTACCTCTTGACTACAGATGATGTATATGCTATACTCAGTACCAATGATCTTGCAAAACATTTGGTTGAACTTCATGTTATGCGTGCCAAATAAATCTTGTCAGTAACTCGTTGTTCTAAGTTGTTTTCCTTTTTTCTTCTGCACAGATTAGTGGAAGGAAACGCTTTTTAATTACTTTATATCTCCTTGTTACTGTGCAACCAATTGCTTGTGGCCCAATCTTGAAAGAGAGTACACTCTAACTGGGCAACTGAAGTTGGAAAAATACACCTACTCCATGATTTAATCCGATGTTAGTCATATAATATACTATTTAGCATTATCTATGTTTCGGTGTATTAATGATGTTTCAATTTCTAGAAGTTTTTGAAGCATGTAAATTGAATCTGGATCCTTTATGTCAGCAGGTGGGGACCAATGTGCATATGTCTAAGCCTGAAATTTTTCTGAAAGCAGTCTGCCAATGGCTTCATTATACACATATGTTATTTTCTATTTTGATCCACCATGCCTATAAATCTTCAAAGATGCATATGTCTAAGCTTGCAATTTTTCTGACAGTAGCCTGCCAATGGCTGCATTATACATATATATTGTATTTTGATCCACCGTGCCTATAAATCTACAAAAGCAGGCTGGATTGCATATCAGGATTTACCTTTCTTTTTTGGATTAATCCCATTCTCTTGTTCATGCTTGGGAAGCTCTTTATCAGCATATAGAGGATAGGAATACACATCTCCATGTGTGTCGTTCTAGAGGCATAGAAAAGAAATCTTATTCATCTTTCTTCTTACCACGTGCCTGAACTTTGCAGTGGGACTCATCCTCCTAGAGGATGCAGAAAAAGAATGACCAAACCAGATTTTATTATGAAACAATGCTGGAAAAGCAAATAAGGGTCCATGGGCAACGTTATTCAACTTAAAGATACATAATCTTGCAAGTTTATCTTGCAGCTTAAGGTTAATTAGGAATTCCCTAACCTGGTCCCATCAGTTTGGCCTGCAACAGATGGTAATATACGCCGTAGACAATTCTTGCCTGATATGCATCATGTAAAGGCTTAACCTTGAAGCCATGGATGTCGGGGTGACTGGTCTAGGTCCTGTCTTCATAGCATCTAAGTGACTATTATCATTTACTTAATTACTTACTTACTTATTATATCATTTGATAGAGAAATTAAAAAGAAGAGTTGTAGTAAGATGCCACAGAATGGTTCAGCCGCAACTTCGGAAATTCAAATTTTGGTAATTTGATAACCAACGTTTACTAGCTGCCTGATAATCCAAGCCATAAAGAGGTCCAAATCCTGTGCAAATATGGAACTCAAGCACTTGTCCCGAGTACGGTTCCATTACATCAAACAGCATTATGTTTATTTACCACCTGCATTTCAAATTACTGGCTTACCTTCTCAAATGAGGAACTTGGGACATCTATACAAACTAAAATCCCTCAAAGCTTAGAACTTGACCTGCACAAAAAGTGATAAAGCAGGCAAATGAATGGACGATTCAAGAAATAAGAGTGACTACAATTGCAATAAGGAACTCTGAACTTTCAAACTTACTTAATGCCATAATGCCTCCAATTTTACTTAATGCCGTAATGCCTCCAAATTTATATCTCCACCTGCACACAAGAGGTAGAACAAGTAATGCTTTATAGAATGCTTGTCTCTTTCCAAGCAGTGGACTGCTAAAATGTGGACTGCGAAAATTTAGCTATTACCTCCACACTGCAGTAAGAACGAGCCAATTCGAATTCCAGTTCTCTCTAACGCAGGCATAACTTCCAAGGCTACCCATGAACACGCTGGAATTTTCATATTTTTTCTTCACCGGAAAGGAGATCAAATCTAACGACTCTAATACCCTCCACGTGCACAATAATACCAGCTGGCTGCAACGTGGATAGCTTCAAATTGCTTCAAAGTCTCAACTCGTGTTTGTGCACACGTGCGAAATAAGGCCGCAAAAAGAACCGACAAAACATATCATCATACCAGCATCAATTGTCACTTACACAAACCATCCCGTCCGAAAAAAATACCAATATCAATTGGTCACTTGCACAAACCATCATGCATCAAGCCGACCTTCATCGAGCCTGCCCTGTCAGCCAATATTTTGCCCTTGTAAGGCCGGTTTACCCGGACTAGAAATGAGTTCGAACAATTATATGCTAGGAGTCTATCAGAGTCCCTGCCGTCCATCTGTCTAATAGATGATTCCCATCCTAGCCTTGATTGACTAGATTAAAAAACTGCCATCCTACAACTTTGGCCCTATTTCATCGCGCTGGACCTAACATTGGAACCAACTAGAGGTTGCTCGACAGAGTACATAAGTCTACCTACAATTGCATCCCTGCAGCTAGGACCGGTCCTCAAGATAAAAGGTACCTCGTGCTACTGGCTGCTCGGTAACCTCTTGGTAACCTCTGTATGTTCAACTAGTACAGATTCCTAATCTTCATCATGCCATGCAGCATACATGTTAGACAGCATTATATGGGCTGCATCATTGCATGGATCAAGTTGAATAACCTGGTTAGCAACGCGTCTACCATGACTAAGATCGCCATGGTTTCTGCAGGCACAAAGCAAAATTGTCCAAGAGACTAAATCGGGTAGAAAAGGTTCTGAACTGATAAAGTTTTCCGCCTCATCAATCCATCCCAGTTGTCCAAGCAAGTTGACCATACAGCCATAATGCTCTTGGGTTGCCAAAATTCCAACGTCTCCGACCATTGATAAGAAACTATGGTATCCCTCAGCAATCAATCCAGCATGACTGTACACTGAAAGAATACAAACAAAAGTGACATTGTCTGGCATTAGACCATTTTGCTGCATCTTCTGGAAGAGTAGTTGTGCCCCACAGAAGTAGCCATGTTGTGCATATGCTCCAATTAATGCATTCCAAGCCACCAAATTTTGACATTGTAAAGCATCAAAACTAGTGTTTGCATCCTTCAAGAGCCCGAACCGACCATACATGTTTATAAGAGCAGGCCCAATAAGCGGATTTGATGCAAGGTCATTTGCATAGATACAGGCATGAGCTATAAGACCACCTACTAAAGCCGCCATGCTTGCACACACTTCCAAAATGCTGAGATGAGTAATCTTATCTGGGACGACGCCAGCGCACTTCATTTGCTGAATGAGCATGAGGGCTTCCTTATTATGTCCATACTTACGATAAGCGTCAAGCATTGCAGTCCATGCAACCACATTCTTGGGGTGTATATCATCAAAAGCCTTCTTGGCAGTTTCAATATTCCCACAACTTGCATACATACTAACAAGAGAACTTCCAACAAAAATATCAGCCTGAAGTCTAGAAAGGAGGACATGAGAATGCAGTAAAACACCCTCAGTTACAGTTGTAAGGCTTGCAAAGACACCAAGGACTACAACCAATGTGCATCTATCTGGTTTCTGAGTTGTTAATTTCATTTGTTGGAAAAGCTCAACGACCTCTTCTTCATAGCCATGGTGCACATATGCCGACATCAAAGATGTCCACAAAACTGTGTCTTTGTCTTGAATTATATCAAATAATCTTTGTGCAACTTCTATACCTCCACAATTCCCATACATACTAATGAGGCCTGACCCAACAGAAATTTGGAGCTCAAGTTCAAAAAGGATGACAAAAGAATGTATTCGTTTTCCCTGGGCAAATCCCTCTGAACCCCTAATTGTATCAAGAATAGTGATAAAAGTCACCTTGTTTGGAAGCACTTTTTCAGACAACATTTCGAGAAAGACAAGAAGAGCAGATCTTCCCAATCCATGCTGTACAATGCCTGCAATCATGCTAGTCCATGAGACAACATCTCGCTCGAGAATTGAATCAAACACAGTTTGTGCATCTTCTAGACTACCGCATTTCTTGTACATGTCAATGAGGTGGTTTTCTACCAATGTACTTCGGTCAATGCCATTTCCCACAACTAAGCTATGGATCCACTTACCTTTTGGGAAAGCATTCGCTTTTCCACATTCTTTGATGTACCTAGTATAGACAGAGTTCTCCAAGTGTTTTGGTTCATAAAATCTTGATTGCTTCTGGGGCGATGGTAATCCTCTCGCATGAACCCACATATCCCTTGAGATGTGAGTTTCTTTGCCAATTGCTAATGCTTAAAGAATAGCTGAACATTACCCGCTAACATCAATTCCTGAAATTTATCCTTACGATGAAACATTACCTGATTGATTCTAGATGGGGGCTTCCAGCATTTAAGGCTGCTGGTATGGTCCGATATTTCTCTCCTCCTGCCCTTAATGCCTTAATGTCGCCAAAACGAGCCTGCAAACAACATCACAAACGAATCAAGATTTCCTTCGGCGGTGCAATTTTGTAGCGCCACATCTCATGCCCCAATATCAGGGAATCACAATCTGGTGCAGCAATTCGTAATTACAGGGTGAGCGGCCATCTGCAGCTATGAACTCCGGTAGATCCTGCAAACTTTTCCACGATTGTGATATTGTTAAGGCTAATCCGGATTCGCAGTTTAGCCATAGCAGCTCCCGGTGCTAAACTGGAGATCACGTCCACCCTATCCACCCGCTAGAAATGGTGCCCAGTTGGACAATATTTGAGTTTTCTGGAAATGTTGGGAACATGTTCTGGAAATGTGGTAGGCCTAGATATATCTCTTTTTATAGTTCTTTGGGCATTTTTGAATTGGAGCCCTCGATGTGGGGAATATTCCATCTCATATGCTAGAGCAAAGGCTAATAGATTTTTGAAATGTAAAACGCATTCCATTGCCAATGGTGCAAAACAAACAATTGAAAAAGAGTAAAACACACACATCATTTACGAATACGTAGGGGTAACTACATAGCAACCCAAGAAACCATGTCCTATCACAATCGAGAAAGAAAATTAGTCCCATGGTTGTTATCCTACCCTTTCATGATCTAAAGGTAGCACCTGTTTTTCGAATTTAGATCTAAGAGATATCAAAATCCCAAAAGGATGAAGAGATCCCTGAGAAAAAACGAACAATCTTCTCCTTTTCCAAATGATCCAGAACAACCATGCCTTACATAAGTGAGCTTCTTCGCATCCCAACTTGCTAGATATAGCCCCGTTAAAATTTGACCAACTTGGACTGAATTCCCAAAGACGTCCATAACTCGGCTCCAGATTGGTTAAACGTCGGTACAATCCATGAAGCAATGCTCTGATATGGTCTGTGGGGTATGGGATAAAGCCTGAAAAGGTTGGGGCCCATTGGATAACGATTTCCTTGAAGGATCCGCCCTTTTGGGGAGTTGGTTAAGGCTACTGGGGTAGTCCTTATCAATTTGGTATCAGAGCCAAGGTTCAATTCCTCGTGGCAACATTGGTGTGTTCCACATGCTTGAGGGCAAGCATCTCGAGGAAGGGGAGGAATTGATATGGTTCGTGGGGTATGGGATAAAGCCTGGAAAGGCTGGGGCCTATTGGATAACGATTTCCTTGAAGGATCCGCCCTTTTGGGGAGTTGGTTAAGGCTACTGGGTAGTCCTTATCAGATACATGTTGATTTCTTTTTCGAAGGACTGCTTATAGTTTTTTCTTGAGCTGCCCGCTTAACTTTCAGTCAAGGAACTCCTTTTGAGCCACTTTGCCACCAATGTGGAGGTAGGTTAAATTTCCTTTTCTGGCTCCTTTCATCAGTTATTTGGGGCTGCTTGCAATGTTGCCCCTACTCCAGACCAGCTTGTTGCTTAACTAAGAGCTCTCTATATTCATTCTGAGTGGATAATATTCCACCATTTTAATTCTTGGTCTGGACCCTATGGGTCCTGTAGATGTTAAAATGCTACCCAAGCTACAATTGCCAAGGGGGGTGTCTCTCTCGCCCAGTTGGGGAAACAATGCTTTCAAATGCGCTTTCAGGACGCTCGTATAAAGCTCTTTTTCCTTGACATGTTGGTAAAACCTGCAGCTCTATATGGCTCAGAGATATGGGGAGTAGGTTTGTGGCAGACGAATGGCTTCAGTTGGAGAGGCTTCAAATCTCTCTCCTAAATAGAATAATCAGAAGTAAACCCTCTGTACCTCATGATATAATGCTGGTTGAATTTACTGCTAAACCCTTACAGCCTGAAGTGGCTTTCCAAGTAGGGCCATAAACACAAGAGGGCCAGCTGAAACTTGCTTTTGTTTCATCAAAAGTAGTAGCTGATCAATGTAGTACTATGTGCTGGTTTCCAAGAATAATTAAGATGTTTAGAACCCTTAGCCTCTTAATATAAAATACCTCCGTCCCAATATAAGTTGGCAGCACCCGATCCGGACTGACAAGACATCAGGTGAACCAGCTTATACGTCATGATTTGAAGTAGCTCTATGTATCAATCACATGGCTAAATCCTTCTACAGAGTTTTCTAAATGGGAGTTTTACAAGGAGAACTTTCTGAACGTTTCAGCTGGTCGTTTTGTAGTAAGACCAGGTTATCTTGAGATTGACCTTCCGAATAAGGTGAGATTCTCAATGGGACAGTTCAGGTTGTCTTCCCATCAGTTGGAAATTGAGCTGGGGCGTGCTAAACATCTTAGTTGGGAGGATAGGAATGCACTTCTGCGAACGTGGTGGAGTCGGAGAGCATTTCATCTTTATCTGTCCCTGTCTATTATATCATAAGAGGGTGATACATTGTCTCTTCAGAGGTCCAACAACCTTAGAGCAACGCATAAATGGCCTGAAGTGTACCTTTATTTGTTCATGGGCTGCTCAGAAGAAGGAGCATCCTCATGAACAAAACAGCAACCCTAGTGGCCCAAAGAAAACAGAAATTTCGTTGTTCTTTCTTATGGATGAAGAGGCACAACAGATTTGCTAGCTCTCATCTATGGTTTTTGTTTGCAGTCCATTCAGAACTATTCGCTACTTTTGCAGTCCTTAGATTTGAAAAATAGTTTCATCCAAATCTTATAGTTCTTAATATCTTGGTCGAGAGTCCTGTCAGAACTCGACTCCCACAAAATCATAACCAATTTACAAAAAGGACTTCGAACCTTCCAACTTTGACACAAAACGAGACGTTTTTTGCTGACATAGCAACAAGCAAGCAAATTTTGATAAAACGACTTGTTACATTACTATCTTTTGATGCCGACGTGAGTGTCTTTTGTGCTGCCCTGTTCCGACCTGGATGGCTCTGATATCAAATGATGAAATTCAACGGAAGAAGAGTGGCAAGGAGACGAACGCCAAGTGTCTCTAACCTTTACATAGTTTATTCATTATTTTATATCCAACACAGTAGGGCTTGCAACCCATTTACTGCCTTGTTCTGCAGGAACTGACACCATTGAAAAGAAAACTTGATGAGTTTGGAAGCTTCCTATCAAAGGTGAATCTTTTGGCAAATCATATATGGACTACAGATATGTCCCTGAGCAATTCCTCCACATAGAAAGTTTTGTCTCAACACAATTGTAGACAAAGAAAATGTAAACTGTTTATTCGTCGTCACTTTCATTCCACTTTGTACTCATGTTGCAGGTCATTGCCGTTGTCTGCGTTCTTGTGTGGATAGTTAATATCGGTCACTTTCATGACCCAGCACATGGAGGGATTTTACGTGGTGCTATTTACTACTTCAAGGTATTACTGTTAATATTTTGCATTATTGATCTGTTTTAATGCCCACTGCCATTGCATGTCCGTAAGATAAGATGTATGTCATTATAAAAGATTATGAACTTCTTACTTCTGTTTGGTCCTGCAACTTTTGTCGTAATACACATGAATGTCCATCTAGAGGAAGCATTACGATCTTTGGCTTCTAGGGCATAGGACATGTTCTAGTTTTGCATCAAGCTAAACTTTTGCATCAAGCTAAAAATATGAAAGCAAGATTTGAAAGTGCACAAGAAAGAACAAAAGCTGCTATTGTGTGGCATCCAAAAATCTGTGTGACTATGAACACGATGTATTTGACTTCACAGTGGGCATCCTCATGAAACAGTTCAAGGGCAATATCTTTAAGCTGATTAGCGTTCTCACTACTTTAATGTTGTTGCGATTATTTGGTTTGCGTTGGCTGTGGACATTAGGACATTTGATACGAATTGTTCTTATGAAAGATTTAATGGTTCATGAACTTAATTATTTAGCCTCGGAAAATTGTTTGTTTACAGATTGCAGTTGCTTTAGCAGTTGCTGCTATTCCAGAGGGCTTGCCTGCTGTTGTGACGACGTAAGTCATTTTTGGATCTTGGCATTGTCTATTAGTATAAACTAATAACATATTGCCATATGGGTTGGCTTATAAACCACACGTCAAAGTTAGCATGTCAGCTGTTTTTGAGAGTTTTGTTATATAACATATCTAGCAGTTAGAGTTTTCTTATAACACATATCTTTGGACGTAAAATGAGCATTTTTGGTGGTCATATTCTGTTCATAATTATGCCCGCTTCTGTTTCTTTGTATCATATACAGAATTGGCCATGTAATGACAAAGTTATATGGGTCTGCATTAGAACGGGTTCTTAGTGATTATGCTGAGAAGGAAGTTATTAGGGCTGGTTGTAGAAAGAACTTTTAGACTTTAGGTGGAGACTTGCACAAGCGTGCATCCCAATTTTGTTTTATGTTGACTGATCCTCCTCTCGTCAAGGCCTTCAACATCTGATAGCTTTAGAGGCATTCTACAAAGAAAGGGAATTGCGCAAAAGACGAAGATGATGGTGTTCAATAATTCTTGGAAGGGTTTGAAGGAGAATAATCACTTCTTTGAGGGACAGCCCGTGGAAAGTGCATTTGCATATACATATGGGGGAGTTGAGTTTTTATGCCCCCTTTTCAGATTGAAAAGTCCTGCCCAAGCTAGGATTGCCAAGGGATATGCCTCTCTCACCCAGTTGGAGAAACAATGCTTTAAAATGCACTTTCAGGACGCTTGTACAGACTCTTTTTGTTTGACACGACGGTAAAACCCGCAGCTCTATATGGCTCACAGATATGAGGAGTGGATTTTTGATCAGATGAATGGCCTCAATTAGAGAGCGTTCAGAAGTAAATCCTTCCTTCCTTCCTTCCTTCCTTCCTTCCTTCCTTCCTTCCTTCCTTGACAGCTGCGCTAGCATCCTTCAAAGAGTGAACAAAGAGTCTGTCAAATTTGCAACTTAGGGGAAGTGAAATCAGAAGAACACTTTATCTTTCTCTGTTGAGCATACTATGTGACATGTATGTATATGTGTACATATTCTGACATGTACATTTGTACAGGTGGCACCATGTGCCTATATATTCGGTATCATTTTTTATTTATATCTGAAACAGTTCATCTCATATGTCTTGCTCTTTGCTCTATCTCTCATCAATCTTTCAGTCTAAAATATGGTATCAGAGCTCCAGATAGATGGTTTAACAGCTTTGGGAGCCAGGCATGTTGTAGCTTCCCACCGGTGCAATAGATCGTTGTGTCAGGGTTTCACTGTGGATGGTTTGTTAGAAGGGTAATGACAATATGACGATGTGAACTTGTGAGGGCAATTGATAACACATGTTACATTTCTTATAATTTACACAAGTATAATGAAGTTTCTGCTTCTCTACCATCCTGACTTCCCCTCTTTCTCTTCAACAGCTGTATAATTTCATCATTTGATGAACATTCATAAATAAAGTGTTTTTCTCTTTGTTGCAGATGTTTGGCCCTTGGAACAAGAAGAATGGCAAAGTTGAATGCAATTGTCCGTTCGTTGCCTGCTGTTGAGACACTTGGATGCACAACAGTTATATGCAGTGATAAGACAGGCACCCTCACAACAAATATGATGTCATGTTCAAAGGTATGTTGGATAAGCAGTAGGTGGAATTTAGGAGTAAATATATCAATCTAGTTGAAGAATGTTTTGATTAAACTTTGTGGGTCATATTTTTCCAAAATGAATAGTTCATAACTAATAAAGCCAGCCTGGCCCTTTGCTCTGAAAAGGTTGACCTCTGGATGTCTAAAATTCGTTCTGAAATTGTTTGAGCCCAATCACCTCTGCCTTGAAGACTGTTTAATGATATTCATAGACCATGCTTTAGGGAAGCCCGGAGCAGGTTATATCCTTAGGAATTTCTGTGATAACAGAGGAAGGTGCCCATACTTTGGGTGAGGAACTCAGCTTGATGATGATTGCAAGTTTTGGGTTTCCAGAGCTCATGGCTTCTTGTAGAAGCACGATAAGTAGTGTCATGGAGGATTTAGGTCTGGGTTGTATTTGTTACCCTTAAACATCATCATAAGCACCAGAAATGATCCATTTGAGCATCTCAACCATCATGGTCATTGGGGGAGTTAGTAAACTTAAGTGTTAATGGTTAGCTAGGTTTTTAGATGGGTGACAAGTGTCACTATACATGTATCACAAGTATGGTCACGTAAGTCCAAAGAGTTTGTTTGTTAGAATAGAGACATTAAACTCATGTATAAGTAGCTTCTTGATCAATGCAAGTTTATCTTCGTTTTGTGCATCTTGCCCTCTGTACTTTGTGCTATCTCGTTTCTTATCATCATATTAGAGCCTTTCTAGGCAGAGTGCGAGTGCACTGGTGGTCCCTGAGATCCCGATTTTGGCAGGATTGCCTTGTCGGCTTTGTTTTCGCGTGGTGCGAGCAGGAGTGCTCATCACGAGGCAGGAAATTGCAGTTTGAACAGGATTGTCTTTGTTGGAGTCGTGACTTTGTTGGGGTCGTTTGCATGTTGCATGCATGCATGCATGCAACGACCATAAATCAGAAGTACCGTTGGGAAACCTGAGGCAGGAGGAGTGCCTACTTAGATTTGGCCGGGCAGGATTGCTGGTCATCCAAGAGTCGCTCGCTTGGTTTGGGAATTCCAGAAGGTCTTTGACGTTTTGTTTTTTGCCACAGAAATAGAAAGTTTTTTAATGTCAACCAGTCTTCTTGGAAGAGAAGGCAGCGTAATACTTGAGCTGTGAGACAGTTTTTTTTTTAAGAGGAGTTTTGTTGTGATGGATCCCTTCAAGTTTTCGCAGGATGCCAGGCTAACCAATGCAAATTATCATACTTGAAAGGTGTTCATCAAGCATTACATAATCTTCAACAGGTTGGGAGTGGTATCTCATGAAGATTTTGCCAGTACTAAGAATGCAAAGGCAGCAGAGGTGAATGCCATTGCTGCTTCTACCATCAATCTGCTAGTAGATGCTACTATCCAGCCACAACTTAAGAAGTTGACTGAATTTAAGGCTGTTTGGGAGTTTCTTGAGAGAAATTTCTCAAATAAAGGCATGGCACATCAAAGCTTGATCAAGGAGAAGATTAGGGCTGCTAAACTTACTAATTTTCAGTCCATGAGTGCATATCTTAAGCAGATGGAAGCATGGAGGCTTGAATATATTGCAGCAGGTGGCCATTACGATGAAGTGGAATTGCTGGAGGACATCTTGTTAGGCTTGCCATCAAGTTATAAATCTGTGAGCAGCAGTATCAGGTTTTCAGAGCCTATTGATTGTGCCTTTGCTCATAAAAAGTTGCTGCAAGAAGAGATCATATTACAACGAGAAGATGTTAAAGAAACTGCTTTTGTGAGCAGAGTTTGGTTACTAATTTTAGGGAAAGAGGCAGTAGGGATATGTCCAAGATAGAATGTTACTTCTGTCATCAGTTTGGGCACATTGCTAGAAATTGTGACAAAAGAAAGGCAAGAAATGGCCAAGATGATAGATCTGATGAAAGGAAATCTGATGAAAAAAAAGAAAAGGGGACTGTCCACTCCCACTTTGCTGTAGCAGATGCAGATACTCTTCAAATTGCGACTTCGCTGTAGCAGATGATGAGGATACTGCCGAATACATGTATTAAAAGCCAATAGGAATCAGGTCAAAGGGGAGATTTGTGCTTGAAAAGGATAAGCTGATTCACACTCTAGTTTAAGGGGGGGTGTTGGAGTTAGTAAACTAATGGTTAGCTAGGTTTTTAGATGGGTGACAAGTGTCACCATACATGTATCACAGGTATGGTCACGTAAGTCCAAAGAGTTTGTTAATTTGTTAGAATAGGGACATTAAACTCATGTCTAAGTAGCTTCTTCTTGATCAATGCAAGTTTATCTCAGTTTTGTGCATCTTGCCTTCTGTACTAGCATCTTCTTTATGCTTTCTCGTTTCTTATCAGTCATGACATCAGCCACAAAGCTTTTGTATCCTTTAGCATCTAGCGAAGGGATTTAGCAAAAGAATGGGTTTCTCAGTGGACTACTATCTAGTTTTTCAGCTCCCAACCTTGGCTTCAAATGACTTGAGGTACATATGGCTGTTTGGAATGATGTAAAAAGAAAGTAAACAGGGATTCAGCAATGTCTACGGAAGACTGCTTGGATGAATGAGACCAATTATCCAAATCTGATCCCTGAACATTTAAGAGTGAGTACGTAAATCAAACTAAAATGAAAATACTGGAAATTAAAGTAACTTAAGGATATTTTGAGGACCGTTTCGATCAAATAGAATGGGAACTATCTCGAAAGATAAATAAGTTTTTGAACTTTTCCACGAGGACATTTAGACATTCATTTACCACATAATATTAGGATTGTTTTGCACAGTTAGAAGTTGAAGCTGGCTAAGCTAACTGCATGACGCGGGAGCTAGCCATGCAAATTAGGAGTGGTGGAACAGGTGGAAAAACATGCGACTCCTGATCTAACATAGATTGAGCTGTTGACTACACACATCTAACTGAAAATATACTGACTGCAATGTGTATTGGTGTGTCTGACATGTCAGTATAATGGTACATCATCAGCATATACATGCGCTTATATGTCGACGTATGCTTACCATGCCATCATGCACGTTTTAGCTTTTTGTCATAGTCATGGATGTTTCTTTGCAACCTGACAAATATTTCTTGCAGGTTTCTGTGATTCAATCTGCTGATGATAAAACCATCCTCTCAGATTTTACTGTAATTGGGACAACATATGCACCTGACGGCTTAATTAATGATGTCCATGGGAAACAGGTACAAAAGAACATATGAAATTGTGTTTAAGGTCTTTTGACATTGGATCTCACAAAGATGAAAAGAGAGGAAAGAAAAGAAAGACGTTATTGAGGATAGATGGTCTATGAGACCAAGTGTCATAGCATATTTGTCATTTAGGAAACAACACTATATACTCAAGTGTAGCTTCTTTTCTTTGAATACTCACATAATTGGAATGTGACATTTTTATGTACGCTAGGTAGGCGAGTCATTTGGCACGAGAGGAAAGAAAAGAAGACGTTATTGAGGATAGATAGTCTATGAAACCAAGTGTCATAGCATATTTGTCATTTAGGAAACAACACTATATACTCAAGGGTAGCTTCTTTTCTTTGAATACTCACATAATTGGAATGTGACATTTTTATATACGCTAGGTAGGTGAGTCAATTGGCATGAAAGTTCTTTGTTTCTGTCAGGGTGCAAGTTCTGTCAGAGCACCAGCCTTCTGATCCCTCCGTTCTGCTTTGCAGTCTGTCAATGTAGTTTCTGTTTACGTTGTCCTTGAACTGATTAAATTGTCCAGCAACGTTATATCCAAACAGATTTTGTCCTTACTAATTTGTGAAACTGTTCGTTAGGTTGAACACCCAGCAGAAATGCCATGCCTACTGCGTCTGGCTATTTGTTCTTCTTTATGCAATGCCTCAACTGTCCAATATAATGCGAGGAAAGGAGTTTATGAAAAAATTGGGGAATCAACAGAGGTTGCTCTTCGTGTTCTTACAGAGAAGGTATGAATAAGTTTCACGACTTATAAAACAAAAATTGCTTCCAAGTAGTTGTCTTATATGATAATCTGGTCAGAATTAGAAGCCGTTGTTTTTTAAACAAAAATTGCTTACAAGTAGTTGTCTTATTTGGTAATCTGGTCAGAATCAGAAGCCTTTGTTTTTTTTTTTTATATACACATTATGGGAACATGGATAAATATACGCTCTTTTCCTGGAAACATTTATCACTAAGGAACATAATAATCTGATTGTATATATCTCCAATATCTGACTTGTCGAGAACTGACTAGATTGGATTACCGGGATTTGATTCAATGCCGTCGTCCTTGAGCATCTTGAGCAAAACTGAACGCGTCTCTTATTGTAATACTCACTGGGAGCAACAGTTTAATAAGGTATCTGCCTCAATACGTGTTTAACCAAGAAGAGAACCTTATAGCTTCCATATGTAGGTGTACGGGCTGGACTTTACACATGAGCGAAAGATGATGAGTGTGCTCTGCACATCGAAGAACAATGCAATAATGTTTTCCAAGGGTGCTCCTGAAGTCATAATTGGGAAATGTTGTAGTGTGCTATGTAATGGAGATGGCTCAATTATGCCTTTAACAGCAGATGTCCGTGCCGAACTGGAGAAGAAAATATATGGGTAAATCAGCATATTATTTGTATTTGGTTAACAGTAGCTGTGCCTAAAGGAATTAGATTTTATTTCCAACAGTAATTAAAGAAAATCTAGTTTCTTGTGTATGGTTTCATGGCTTAATAAGATAAACTTGAATACAGATATGGGCAGGATGAGGCTCTCAGATGCTTAGCAGTTGCAGAAAAATCTATTCCAGTTGGACAACAAGCAATAAACGAGTCAGATGAATCTAACATGACATTTATTGGGCTGGTATGTTGCATGATACTCGTGTTTTATGACAACATTAGCCTATACGCAAGCCACTAGATGTGTACCGTGTGTAATTCTGTCAAATTTAGTCTCTGTAGGGTGGAAATTCAAATACATGCAGATAATCAACTTTTGGCTTTCGTCTAGATAGGGCTTCAAACTGTTGCACTGGGGCACCTATTCGAAGAGATACAAGTGTGAACAAAGCAATCTTTTGTAGTGGAGCATGTTTCAGGCCATGTTTTGCAAAGTGATATGCCTCCATTCATCCGCTAGCTCCCTTTTTTGCTTCTAAAAGTTTCTCCTTGCTCAGCAAGACAAAAACACTTACAAAAGAAGAAGCCTGACAGAAAGGGATCAAATGCTAACATCAGAACTTATTTTGCAATGGTTAAATAGCTCTTGGGCGTTATTCCTGCATATTTGAATTCTATTTAATTTTCTATTGTTGTCTAATATAGTAGTATTAACATCCTTCTAGCATGGTAGAATTCTGTGTCTATCAAGTCTCGTATGGTCTCTAGTAGACATTAATAATTTTTTTCTTCTTCTTTTTTAAGGATTCCTTCCATGTACTATAATTAGTACCAACAACAGAATTACAATTGTATTTCCAAGGATCTGTACGAGCTGATAAAAAATCCGAGGAAAGCCACAAATATTGATCAAACAGTTAAAATTAGACCCTAAGAAGACAGATCTAACTAAGCAGGCTGTGTAGATTTATGAAAATTCACACAAATCTTGCAGATCCAGACAAATTCTTGCAAGTCTTTGCAGGGTTGAACAGCTTTTAACTATGCAACATGAGAAAAGGGTCTAAACCAACACAAAGTTGATTCCTCAAATTGACCCACTAACCAAGATTTCAGAGAAGATCAGTCTGTCTTGCACAAATGTTACACATTCTTTAAAAAACCACCTCTGGAGCATTCGTACAAGAATGTCAAAGATCCAAAAATTTGCTGTCGGATTGACAAATATGATAAATTCCAGGCTACCCCTGATGTTGAAAGCTCGATTTAAATTGACCAAAACATGAGAGAGTCGCTCTCTCAACCACCCTCTGATACCACGAAAGATGTATGACAGGAACAGAAAAGAGCATGAAAATGGATAGAAAACTGTAGTAGGTTAGTCCTACTAGAAGATGGCACTCATTAACTTAGTAGCAAATGGAAAAACCAAGTGAAGTCTAAATAGGGGTCACTCCATGTAATAAAACATGTCAGCACATCTCCGTATAGATAGTGAAGTGTCTTCAGTATACATTTCAGCATGATGTGTGTGAAAGTCAGGCCATGCTAATGTCTACTAACATTTGAGAAAGTAAACTACATAGTCCAAATTTATCCTAGGTAAAAGTAAATAAATTCTTTGCACGGCCATCTCACATTTGGCGCAGAATGTTCTAAAATGGGAGCTAAAAATTTCTTTTTTCGATGTCTTAAAGCCATAATAAAAGTAATATGATTGTAGATGTTTGTGTGCTGAATAAATGCCAGGTTTATCATGACGATGGGTTTCTTTGTAGGTAGGAATGTTAGATCCTCCACGTGCGGAAGTAAAGAATGCCATTGCGACCTGCAGATCTGCAGGAATTCGTGTTATAGTTGTAACTGGAGATAACAAGGTAAGTTCTAATGTGCTTCTGCTTCTTTTTAGATTCTCAAGGGAAAACTGATTATGAAAAGAAAATTGATATTATATTTATCTGGACTCGGGTCTTTAATAGACATTAATAAAGCTTTCTATTGCAGGCAACAGCAGAGGCAATATGCCAACATATAGGCATCTTCAGTACCTTTGACGACACTGCTGGTAGATCTTACACAGCAGCCGAATTTGAAGAGTTAAGGCCTATACAACAAGCATTTGCAGTCCAGAACATGCTTCTTTTCTCCCGGTAAACAATCTTAAGTGGTGCTTTTGAATGAATTAAAAGAGGATTGTGAGGTATTTTCTTAAAGGAGAAAGAAAAGAGTATGTCGGTGTTCCATAAATATGATGCAGGTATTATGAATTGATTTGGACTGAATGCAAGGAGAGATGCGATACAAGAAAGCGACTCTATTGAAGAAACCTGAGAGAATAACAGTCATGGAAGTACAAGACTAATCTAATGTGCCATCCACAGAACATGTCACTCCTAGGATGCCACGTGTAACTACAGACCATATGTTTCACATTATCTAACACCTCGGAAACATATGTGAGGTAAAAGACAAGAATATAAACAAAACAAATGGAATGGTTTGGCTTTCTTGATGAAGAAGAAAGCTGGAATCCCTGCATTCTCTCCCTTCAGCTGAGACTTCATCATTTCTGAAGTTGATGGGCTGAAAAGCGTGAAAAAAGAGCAATCTGGTTTTCGACAGATTAGATCTACTATAGATCACCTGCTTGCTTTGCAAACCATCTTTGATTCACTGAAGGGTATGAGATAGCCAGTCTATGTAACTTTCATTGATGTTAAGAAAGCATTTGATAACGTGCTGAGAGCCCAGCTTTGGGAAAGAAATGAAAAATTGCAGGTCCCAATTAAATTGTCTGGCTAGATTCTGTGAAATGCCAGTAAACTTAGAAAAAACTAGCATTTTGACAGTGGAAACATTCAGACAAGACATATATTCAGGTACGAAGGCAGCATTGTGGTAAAATCGGAGAATGGGTCAAGGTTGCAATGCTATCTCGGTCGTGGACCAATTGAGGGGGACAAAATGCTTTGCTACAAACTTATGAAACCCTAGTTTACAAAATGGGAATGTCTCTATGAAAAAGTGGCACTCTATCTCTAGGATAAGGATGGAGCTCGCAAATAGAGGTAGGAAGGTGGTGTAAACCTAGAGAGCTTAGAACATGTAAGATTTGTGGATATGCTATCTAAGGTTAAGAACATGCTATCCTCCACTGCCGAGCACCAGACTTTGAGAGTAAGATATGGAATCAATGTATCATGCCTTGAATACTTTTTTGCATTATAGGCCACAGTAATTGGAGGGTTTTTATTAGATATGTGGCAGATGTAGGCGCAGATGCGAGAGTCACTAATCAAAGGGCTAATCTGAATAATTAAGAAGAGTTAGAATAGTATGAGCTACCTGAGAGTAGTTTATCACATGACATTGATACTTACCTTTAATTTTTCTGTGTAATGCTTATAGACCTGATGGTCTCAGAAGACAATAAAACACTTTACTTTACTCATTTTGATTGTTATCTTTAAGTTTTCTATGCAATGTCTTATAGATTTGGTCATCTCACAGGAGAGTAAAACACAACACTATCTCTCTCCCCCTTTGCCTCCCCTTCCCCTCCCTCTCCCCAAGATAACTATGAACTCTTACATAACAAAACCGTAATAGAGAGAAAAAGGAAATAATATTCTTCTGTGACAACATCTTGCATCTTTAAACTTATGATCTTCTTGTGCTATATTGCAGTGTTGAACCAACACATAAAAGCATGCTTGTGGAAGCTCTGAAACATCAAAATGAAGTGGTAATGTTTATTTTGCACATGTAACCTGTAACATTTGCCTGATTCCATGCCATATGGCTGACTACAGTAATATAGTTTGTACTAAGCAAGTAACTGAGTTAGCAGAATGACAATAGGTAAGAAAAGTCAACTATTGCAAAAGTAGCAAAGAAGACGTAAAAATGCAAATTTGCATATATCCTGATATAGAGACGCGAATCTGGTAGCTAGAAGGTTAGTGTTGTTAGAAACCTGATGTCTAAGAAAGAAAGGAAGATTATGTTAACGTTTACGCGAGACCACTTGGGTCTATGAGACCAATTATACAGCAATCATGTGCAGCTAGGGGCACATTTTGGAAAAAAAAAAACTAAAACGGTGAAATCATGGAACTTTTGTCTTCTTGGCCACTGCCTCAAAGTATGAAGTGATGTCAGACTTGTTCTCTTTGAAAGGACTGCTTATGTTCCTCCGTTACTGCCCGCTTTCTTCTTCTTGACCCTTTCATAGATATCCCTCTTGGGATCGGATTAGAAGGCCCAGGAAGGGGATCTGACTTCCGTTTATTGTCTTTATCACCTCCAATGAGAAAGAGAGTGATCTGCCGTTGTGTAAGGTCACTTTCCTGTCTAGCTCTTCCACCAGCCTGCTCCTTCAACAGATTTCTTCTATGAATAGTCATTTGGTGGAGGAAAAGAGCTATGCATTTCTGGTCCTCATATCTGATGAGTTTTGATAGGAAGGTAGGTTTGCGAAACAAGCAATGGAGCCTGCCTTGTATTTCATAATAGACTGGACATGTAAAGATGAAGTGTTCCTCAGACAAAATTACATTCGAATGACACAATCTGCAGATCCTCTTCATCCGCTCGATTTTAGGTCTGATCGCCCGGCCAGCCTCAATCTCAAGCTGATGAGATGGCTGATGAGATGAGACCTTGGGCTGGCCAACAGCATGTCTCCCTTTATGTCAAGGTGAATATTCAAATATCCTGGTCGTTCGATGAAACCATCTTCACTGATCTCAAGGAAGTGATCTTTGTAGATTTGCATCTTGGTGGGAAGATCACTTGGAGTTATTCATGTCCTTGATATGTATAAAAGTTCCAGATGATTCTTATCTTTTTGAAGTCTTTTTTAGCTTTAGAATTTACAGCAGTATTGGCCGCAGCCATGTTATATTGGAAAGGAGGCAGATTTTGCAAACCAAAACCCAAAGAGTCAGCCCATTGTGATGCCTTTGCCGTTGTGTAAAACCCTTAGCCACAAGTCGAGCCTTATATTTCGATAAATTACCAACAGAATGAAGTTACGTTTTATAAACCGACTTTGCACCTGGTATTCAGGGGCGTAGGCACCAATCCCATGTGTTTTTTTTGTGAAGTATATGCATTTCCTCTTGCATTGCTTGAAGCCAGTGAGAATCATTGGCTGCTTGGGCATAAGTAGCAAGTTCAACATAAGAACTGTGGCCATGGGTGCAAAATTACAAGAGACATACAAGGGTAGAAACCAGAAAGCCTTTGAGATTTTCTTGCACCAACTTGTGGAGACTTGGAAGAACTAAGTACCTCTGCTTGATCTTGAAGAGAAAGTGACAAAGGAGAAATGGATGGAGAAGCCAGTGAGAAACTTTGGCTGGCATAAGTAGCAGGTTCAACATGATCTAAAACTGTGGCCATAAGTGCATCCAAGGGTGGAAACCCGGCAAGTCTTCGAGATCTTCTTGAAACAACTTGTGAAGGCTTGGAGAAAGTGACAAAGGAGAAATGGACGACTAAGAGGTAGGTTCCAGATAATTAATAGATTCAAACTGTCCATATGGAGTAGAAAAGGTAGGAGAAGAGCCTGAATCCAGAGAACCAGCTTGAACTTGAGTTGGCTGCATAAGTCACACAGGTTAAGCTGGACAGAACATAATATACACCTGATCCATGAAACGATGCTCCGGTAGATACCAATGAAGCAGAGGAAACATGAGTTGATAGTGGAGGGGACATAGAAGTCGAATCATTAAGATATGCAGGAGTAGAACCAGCGGCTTTAAGATCAAGTAAGTCTTGAAGACATTGGTCATAATTTGTACTGGGTATCTCATACAAGTCCGAAGAATAAAAAGCTTCCTCACTGCATACCTAGATGGGAAAACTCTTTCAATAGCTTGACCATTGCATCTTCTGTTAGAATAGTATAATGTGATATATGTTAGGTATGTTAACTCTTAACGTGTAACTAACGTTGTCAACCAACGTTGT
>JAANSK020262260.1:0-12262 GCA_011763485.2 Isoetes engelmannii | reverse complement strand
CCTTTAGCAATCTCCTTGGAATGAGCATGTGGTGCAACAAGGGAGAGGGCTAGAAGTGCGCCAGATGTGCCGTATATGTAGTTGACACCCCAACGTCCGAACCAACAACCTTGAGGCTCTTGCTCGTGCACTAGGTATGCAATAGCTCTTTGGAGAGAAGACCTAGGAAGGGAGGGCATGTTATAAGGTTTCATTCTTCCCAAAACCCTAGCAGTGACATCGGAAGTACTAGGATCAACCATGGCCTCCATGTCACCATATGGAGTATGGTTCATCCAAGATTGATTATTATCAACATCAAATGCTCCCCATCCACCGGTTTTGCACTGCATGCTATGGATCCAATCCACAGCTCGACTGATTGCGACATTCTTCTCAGGAAGATTAACTGGAAGCAAGGCCATGACAATAACAGCAGTATCATCCATATCCGGGCATAGCTGGCTCTCAAATTGAAATCCCCATATCCTCCAGGAATTCCTCGCTTGTTTCTTACAGCCCAGTCTCCACGATGCACAGATCTTTGTTGTAGAAGGAACTGTGATGCCTTTTGTATTGCTGGATGATCCGGATCGACCCCGGATTCGACAAGGGATTTGACTACATGGCCGGTATCCCAGAGAACGGAATTGAACTCCTGGACTCGAAGCTCGTCATGGGTTTCGATGGCGAAGGACTTTCGCCATGCCTTGAAAGCAGCCTCTATGATAGGATGAGAAGCCTTGTAGTTCAAGGCCCGCAGGCCTATCATAGGAAAGGCTGTAAACAGCGAACACCCCCAATGGCCTGACAGATTCGTCCTCTCTAGCACCCATTTCTCAGCAGCTTTGATGCCTTTGTTTCTGAACGGCATCATGTTGTGTTTTTCCAAAAACTTGCAGGCCTGATCCACGTAAATGAACATGTCTGCCCAGGTGCCTTTGTATGGCATTCCATAGCGGGCATTTTTGCGGCCTTCGGAATACAGTTCATCCAGCGAGAGAGGCGGATGAGTGCTGAAGATTGGTTTCCGATCAAAGACAATGATCAGCCATGTCGTAGACATTGAAAGGGAACCAATCTGGCAGAAGCATGATCCAGGGAGGGATGGAGGGAATGCCTTTCCAATCGTAGCAGCCAAGCAGAGCAAGCTTAAGCTTGGTAAATATGAGGCATTGGCTGATTCCGCCACGCTCTACAATAAATCGGCAAGCATTTTGAAGAGCTGGATCAGTTGCAGGCTGAGTGTCATGTAGGCTTCTACAGAGACGCTCAGATTTCCACCATCGCCGTAGAACAGCTCCCACCCTCCATGATCCCGCTGCCGGGAGCGCAGAAATTTTTCTACCTTGTGGACCGGCTCTAGATCCTTGTCGAAAGCTCTGTGGAACAGCATCGCTTCTGCTACTGCTGTAACATTGGACTCCAATTCGGCCATCCAGAAACCATCAGGGTTCTGTATCGACAGCAGAAATTCTTGGCTTAGTCTGATGCCATTATCCAGACTTTCCATATCCTTTTGCTGGGTGGAAAGCCTGATGCCAAATCCCAAGTTATATAAGGTATGAGCTTTTATGGTCAATTCCGGTGGCCTGTTTAGAGTTTCCAATTTGGTGTGTGCTTTAGCATTGACATCTATACAAGCTATAATTCATCCATATCTTTTTACAGGTGGTGGACTATAAAAATTTTATTCTATTCAATTCGTTATGGGTAAAGCCTGTCTATCTTTCAAGCCATTACTAATTCGGTCCTGCCATTCCTTACCAAAAGACAACGAGTCCCATATTTGGTTGTCTATTATAAGACCTAGTAATGGCGAGTACTCAATGCTCCATCAATCTTTGAAAATAAAAAAGCCAGCCCCACCGTTTCTACAGTGAACCTTCCAGTCCTTGCAGTGAGCGTTTCTTAGTACAAATGACGAGGCATCATTGGGTGATAAGAAGCATGTATCGTAGCATGTTAAGATTTAAATAAATCTACCTCGTAACTTTAACTTTATTTGGAGTTTTAGTTGTTAGTTGCTAAATTCAACATGAGTAAGTATTGTCTATTATAATATATAAAGGTCCAATATTTTTTGTATGCCTAAAAAAACGTCAGTAAGAAATTATAGGCTTTTTCAGTTAAGTCTTGCAACAAGAAAATGTTTGTTGATTTTTTCAGGCGGCGCAAATAGCGGAAGGGGCATTTCGCCGCCAAATCAGGCGGCGCCGCCAGCAGAGGCGGCGGAGCTACCGACGGCAGGGGAATGTCGCCGCCAGATCGGGCATCCCCGCCATGCTCTTTTCGGCCGAAAATTAATTTTTGGACACCAATAATTTCTTGCTGAAGTTTTTTTCGTCCAGAAAATTTCGGGAGTCGGGATTATTGGCCAGAAAAATTCCGCGGCGGCGTGGTTCGCGGGCGGCCCCCGCCGCCGAATTTTTCTGGCCGAAAATCCCTCCTCCCGAAATTTACCAGTTCCAAAATAATAATAAGTACAAGAAATTTATCGCGGCGGGCCGCCGCGAACATTTCTTTGGTCCCACAAGTTGATATTTTATATTTATGTGAACATGATATGGAATGTACATGAGTTTTAGGCCATATCATCTATGTGCCTTGGTGCTTTAAAAATCTAGATATGGCATTTATAAAGACCAGTAGAAAGTTTAAGATTGTAATGTTGCTACATTAACTAAACAATAAACAATAGTGAAAACTCTGTGACATGTCTGTTTTCCCTTGCTTTTGTAAGCAAGGGACCTTGACATTGGTCATCCAAATTCAAAGAGAAAATTAACTAAAACGGTAATACGACAACTTAGGATGCATACCTACTCAATGATTCCTTCCACCTAAACAAAACATGTTCAAACAAACCTGGATTTGATACAGGGCCAACATAACAGACTTGGATATGACATATTTCATGCATCCTTGAATTTGGAAGGTTAAAATGCAGATATGGAATGTGAGAACATTGGTTTTTATTTAGCGCTTCTTCATCAAAGCAAATACCAAACATTAGAATGCAAGAAAACATACATGATTTGGCACTAAACTGTAGACAGACAGTACACAAAGCCTAGAAGATCTTCCCATTTCAACTAAATCAACTAAATTGCAAAGAAACATAATCATTCATGAGGCAAAAGCACACTCAAGGAATGCATCTGCAATTGCTTAGCAGCTGGATAGTGCAGCCCTCAAAGAAAATAACAGAGACACGTGAAGGATCGTGTCATTTTTTTAAGGAAGTAGATAGGAAAAAAAATATGCAGATCAATATGCTTGAAGAAATCCAATATCATCCCATCCATGCAGGGGCACACACAAAGGGCTCTTTAAATCCAGAAGACATAAATCAAGAACACAAAAATCCTAATCAAAATTCTTTATGCAAATCTATAATGTAGATGAATCATTCGTGCATGATAATACCATTTCCTTTAAGAAATGACTTTGCAATCCAATTACCTTTGTGCAGCATCTTATTTAATTAGAGAGCATCCATAGAAACACAGAGCAACGATATTAGAGTGACATTGCAATCATGTTACCTTTGCAGTTATTTAAGCTCAACTTAGAGAAGACAACCCAAAGGCTATATACACTAAAAGGATCAACAGGAAGCCCATGAACCTTGCCTCAAAATATGTAAAAAGTCATTGTCATCATGGTTGCCAAGTGATGTTTCCTTTCTAAATACCTTTTGCATTTAAGTTAGTAGTGGAATTTGGACGAGAATTAATACAAACAGAGGTACACTTTTTTTATTCAAACCTAGTGATTGACTGAGGAAGAGCACCTGAATACTACTGTCAATAAACATGTCTCTGCTATATTGGCATATTACAAAAGATGCATAGAAGCAAATAACAAAGGGCAGCAATTTTTATAGTCCTTTACCTTATTCTACAGATTTATTCGAAACATGCCTAGAACTGGAAGATTATCCAAGTTCGTCCTGCAAATCCTGCATCAGATCTAAAAAACAAAAATGGAGGAAAGAAATAAGTCTAAAACACGACAATGTACAAATTCATGCGTAGACCATTTCAAGTGGTAAATCAACAATAATGCAGGTATTAAAGCATGTCTCCATTGTTAAGCATATCAAACATCTAATTTCAAGCTCGCCACACAGGAATCAAGGAGCAAAGCACAATTTGAGTAAGGCAGAAAACGTGGAGTCCAATTCATAATCCTAAATGAAGATATAGTACCAAGTACTAGTACCTTGTCTCAGAGTCCCGTTCTTAAAGCAAGATTGATTCAATCTGCACTTCTGTATTTCTGCAGTGAGATCCACATAAACCACTAAATTAATGACAAACATCATAATAAAAAATTTAGAGATGAGATTTAGTACTTCATTAGCAAATTCGACCTGAACATATCCAAACGAAGATACGGCTTTTTAACTCCTGAAAACATAAGGTAAGAAGAAACTATCAGAATACACTCAGTGCATCAGGCTAGAAATGAAAACATCTAGAATACTTATGAAAGAAACAAAAGCAAGGAAGCAAAATAGGATGAATAAAAGTAAGTGTAAACGATAGCTCCTATGATCAATCCGACCATGCCCTATTAGAATCGGCATCAGCCAATATGTAGTCATCCTTTACCATCGGCATCCACAGATGCGAATAAATCAAGGCAATGAAAGCAAAATAAAGTGCAAACTTTACTTACAGAGTGTCAAATCCAGCATGCGACGGAAGGGAAAGCTCAAAAAGATGGTTGTATTCTTCGATCCTTAGCCGGAATGCAAATCTGCACAGGCCTAAAGCTTAACAAAGACGACGCAGGAATCTCTTATTAGAATATGCATCTAAATGTGACGATCAAGATCAAAAGCTGGAGACATGTGTACAGTTTGCCTTAATTTTGACAAGCAGCCCCCCTGCTTTTGCGGGACGAAGGAATCTTTCCCTTAATAATTATACATGCTAGATATAAAGTGGGGAGTAGTCATATCCATTAGAGAAAGCGGCTATACATTGAGAACTGTGCATTTCAAGTTGTTAAAAAAAAAAAAAAAAAAACTATGCATTTCAACTTGGTGGGAAGATTTTGACAGATTATCGTGGAATTAGGATACAAAATTGATAAAATAATTCATAACAAATCCCAAAACATGGTCCACATCTAGCAGATCAGCAAGACTGTCGTCATATTTATGAGCTTACACATTTGCTTTTGGATAGAAATTACCGCATTTGGATAGAAATTACCTGGCAATGGGGTCCCAATTCTGAGCAACAGTTTATAGGCATTCAATGTCGTTTCATATCGATCTTGCATCATTAATTGTGTGACATGCCTTTCTTTACTTAAATGGCTTTGAAAATCAAGAAGCTTTTTTACTTTATTTTTTCTATCTCTTTCTTTATTTCAATTGTAGACTGTAGGGCTTGTATTGCCAGCATTTGTATAACAATACCATAATTGGGTCGTCAATTTAGTCGGTCTTGTAATCTCATGTCGACACCTGTCCTATGCAAATACCAAGGAATAACATTCGGGACAACAAATTCCTGGTGACCTGTTGAATCGGTGGTTTTTTGTCATAGAAACGACCGGATGGATCTGGCTATGGTGGTTTTAGATCCAACGAAGGGTTTCAGTGCGATGGCGTACCATATCCTGCAGACCTGGAGAGCTAATAGACGCCATAGCTAGGAGCTGGAGCCAAGAAACAAACAAGGCAACACAAAAAACGGCTCCCTAATTATGGTATTGTTAGGGTAAGCTAACTGGTCCAAGATTCCCAGTTAACTGCTCCCGGTTCCACCGGTCGCAGCTAAACTGGGAATCTTGTCCCAGTTAGCTTACCCTAATACAACCTTACAGTTGAGCAAGTCATCGAAAATAAAATTCCAATCCTAACGTCAAATGCTAAATCCAGATCTAGAATATTACATTGTTCATTTCTTCATCAAAGATAATGTCACTTGGTCTTTCCTTATGGATCTTGACCAAACTCAAATTAATTTACATACTTTCCTACTAGCAATCTACTAGCGATGGTAAATGAATGGGACAAAGTTTTTCTTAGCAAGGTTGCCTAACCCGAGCTCACCTCAATGCTCCGATTCTAGCCTATCAACGTGGCCTGCCACGTCATCCAAATTTACCCCAAGCCGTTAGATCTTCGTAATTTTGCTAACCGTTAGATGCAAAATTATGTCTTCTGAAAACTTACGCCCCTTCTTCTTCGAGAGGCATATCCGACCTCGCCAACACGGATGCCTCCAGCACTTAGCAGCACTTAGCACGGATTACTGAGCTTTCGTGTTTGAACCCTATAGCAGGGCACTTCTCAAACCATTTTTCCTGAATCCAGCATGAGCTGGTCGGTCTGCCTAGCAATGCAAATACCATTTTTGGTGATCCATCTGCCATTTACCAGTAGATCGATATACTTTGAACATGCTAAATCAGCACATGTTTTTGACATGCAGGAATTTACGGGACACTTTCTTCTGGACTGATTCTTGAGTACTCTGAGGATGCAATTGATGAAGTTCCAGATTCTGAAATCATCACGGATATAATCTTGTGATATAATCTCGTTGAATGCAATGCTTGCAGCTTCTACTCAAAGTAGCAATTAGGAGGAATCAAAAGCATTGTTCAAGCAGATGCCTTGTCGTGATTTGATTTTCTGGAATACAATGCTTACAGCGTATATGTTGGAGTGGGCATAGTTCCAAAGCTCTCCATTTTCTTGAGAAAATGCTGCTGCAATATGTAATACCAGACAAGACAGTTATTCCACTGTCCTTTATGCATGTACAGGTCTTGCTATAGATGCTCTAACAGCAGGTATGAGGATTCATGGTTGCATTGTCCTCGACGGATTGGACACAGATATTATCATTGAGAATGCCCTCATTAATATGTATGGCAAAGTGTAGAATTGTAGAGAGCATTTGTAGTATGCGTCAACATGATGCAATCTCTTGGACTACTATGCTTTCAGCGTCCGTCCAGAGTGGATATGCTAATGAGGCGTTCCAACTGTTTCAGGAAATGGTTGATACGTGCTATTTGATGAATTTAGCTATGTCACCATTCTTAATGCATGCTGTAATGCAAAAAATGTAGCCAGATGTAGAACTTTGCATTATATTTTTATTGTTACTCCTTTTAAAAGCTACAGCAATGCAAAGATCTAGAAGGGCAGGAAGAACATTTCCTGGCAAATTATTCAGGCTATATACTGCTTGATCTTTCCAGCATGAGATGGATGATAACAGAGTGCTTGAAATTCAAACCAACAAAGCTTGGGAATGTGGTGGTTTTGATGCTAAAGAGTCTGGATGCTAAAGATGCTAAAGAGACTGTGGGGAATTGGCCAAGCTAGGTAGGAATGGCAGAGTTTCCTTTAGACCCTATCCAGTAGAAAATGATACTTGCATCAGATTATTATAATTGATCTGCAGATATCATAGCCATATGTGCAATGCCATGAGTTGGGAATGCCATTTTTATCGTCCTAAAGACAAGCAGCTGCATGCTGATGCTGCAGGGATGAATTTTCATGCTGGTGGAGTCGGTGATCATATAGCTCTATTAGGTATTTTCAAGTCATGGAATAGACATATTATTCCACGCAATGGTGCTATGAGAACTACATGCAAGTCCAAAGTTTGAAACGGGGCTCGTGACATAAGGGATCAACAGGAAGGGTTACTATCTAGATTAGAAATTGAGTTAGCGAGCAATTCAAGTGATTATGCTTCTATAAATAAGGCCATCACTTCAGGTTACTTTCACCCCGCAACAAAGTTGCTGAAGAATGGATCTTATCATACTGTAAAGAACCCATAAACTGTCCACATTCATCCTAGTTCTGGGATAATGATAATGCTCATAACTAATAGTGCCCTTATAGCTTCTGCATTTGTGGTTCGTGGTTGTGAATTTTTAATATGTAAATCAGTGAAAACTAAGAGAGCTCTTACCCATTCTTGATTTGTAATGATGGCGGATCCATGAAGTGGTTGCTTCTGCAACTTTGGCTTTTGATTTTCAACAGGTAAGCTACTTCTGAAGGTTTTTATCTCGAAGCTTTTATTCTTTCCCTAATATAATCGTACAGGTGGCATCTTTTTTCATCATTCTGATGTTTTTTTTTATGTTGCAGAGATTCCTTCTTATGTGACTAGCTTATGCCGTTGGATAAACGTTTGTTGCAGGTAGATCTTTTGCCTAAATCCATGTTATCTATATCAAACTGTTTTGAAACAAAACGATCTTTGAGCTTTGTTTGAAGCTCGGTTGTTCTGATATTTCTTCTAAACTCTGCCAATGGTAAGGCGCATCTAGCATTTGTATGGCTGATGTTTGCCATTTGATTTGCCCAAGGTTTTTATTCCAATTTATTTTGTTATGGTGATTCTTGCAGATTGTGGAGCTTGCTGCTTTGTGTTCTGAATGTTGAGTTAAATAATCTCGAGTACCTAATCTTGCTGATGAAGAAATTTGATGCATGAAGTTAGTGCTCATTTTCCATTTTATGTTCTCACAAAATTATTAGATGTCTGATCAGCCTCGTATTATTTAGGATGCCCAAGAGGATGGGGCAAGCAAAGAGACATCTCTTATGGGTCAATTGTTCGAGAAAATGACATCTTAAAAGATAAAAAATTAAATTGAAGAGCACAACTATGCTTCCAACAATAATGCCAGTTATAGTTGTAGTTACATTTGGCTTTTGCACTCTGCAATGGACATGGAGCACATCAGCATATAGCTCATCACTTTGAGCAAAAGCCCCAATGAGAGTTTCTGCAGCTTATTGAAAGGACTCCAGTCAGATGATTGCCAGAGATATTTGGAAAACTTAAGTCTGCTAGATCTCAAAGTTTGTCAGGAATATTTCCTGTCAGCTAACATAAGCTGCACGTAGTTTTGAATTTCCATGGGAATCCTTCCGTACAGCTTGTTGTCACTAAGATCCAAGCTTGTTAGGCCAGTCAAGTTACCGATATTCTTTGGTAGAGTGCCACTCAGAAGATTATAGCTAGGAATGATGCTCTGTATTGTTATATGCTTTGAATAAGGTGGTCCAGGATACAATCATAACGCTTGTATTCTGCATATTTAAGCCTACAAGGGATCAATCACCTCATCAATTCTGGGAACTCACCTGTGAGTTCATTATCACTGACGTCCATGTGGGTCAGCTTGTGTGGTTTCCAATTGTAACAGAAATGGGACCAGACAAGTCTGAAATGTTAAGCACCACCACATTTGCCAGGTTACCAAGTTCTGCAGAAAATTTGCAAATGCTTTCTGCTAGTTAGTTCCATGGCAGATCAAGATATTATAATGCTGGATTTTGACCAATTTGCTGAAAGCCTCTGCAAACCTCTTTTCGGAATGGAGCCCATAGTAGTTAGAGATACAGAATGGCGTATCACACGTTTTTACTAATGGGTAAGCTAGAAGGCATGAACCATAGATGTCAGGCAAAACTCCTTGTCTGTAAAGGCACCCAAAAGACCAGCCACATATAGCTTTGATGACCACCAATCCATATGTTACAAAGTCATGCAGTCAATTTGTGCAAACATTTAACTGGTGTAATGGAGCATATTTCTTGATTTTTCATGTTAAGGCCTCTGATTTTGTCATGTAACAATAGAAGCATATTTTTTCATAAGTTTAAAATTGGAGACTAGCATATGAATAGGACAAAGAGCAAAGAGGTATAGTACACGAGAAAGAAGTAATCAACAGGAATCCTCAATGGAGCAAGCGACATTTTCCAGCTTCAAAATGGAGCGTGTGATTTAGATTTATCAAAGCACATTGTTTGTGTTCAAATTGAGTTTGTATGCATCTCCAACTTGGTTTCTCATGATGTATTCTCACACCTTTATGAGGTTCATGCAAAACGTTTTCAGGTTCATATCTCCATTGTCCACTGGATGAGTTTTTTTACGTCCTCTTAGACATTATTCCACATTCGTCAATGACTTTGACGGACATTGTTTTGCATTATCCTCACACTCATGGATATTGTGTAACTATATGTATACAGAGCTTGTTTTAGTGTATGCATATATGTATGGAGTTCCAGGTTCAGATTATTCTCAAAGTGGTGCTTGGGAGACACCATCTGGGTCCGAAGTCTCAAAAGTTTATGGCTCTTGCATTAAGAGATATCACGTTTGCCTCAATATATAAATTAGTCCTTGGGTATTATGTAGTTGCTGCTTGTGCATAAAAGGCCTTGAGTTTGGGAGCTTTGTTTATTGCAGATTGAACGCTGAGGGTTAAGGTACTTCTTAACTCTGATTTGATGCAAAAGGTAAACTTTGACCTAATATACAAAGCTTCACTATCAGAACAGAGCAATTTTCATTCCATGCTTGTTTTCTAGCTTTAACGTATTTTAATTACCTAGCTAAGCTCTATATTCATTTAGCAAAGAGAACTCATAATTTTAGACGCTTTTGGATATAAGTTCTGAGCTTTGTACATGTAGGAATTATATATGTTTCTGATTCACATAGCCATGACAGAGTTTATGCAAGCAGCTTATAGAAAGAAAAAAACATATACACCTTCCAAATCTCTTCATGCAACTCTACAGGAAATAATTATTTAAAATGCAGCTCCAAGCCATGTGGCTGTGAAATTTAGACTAAAGTTCAATGTCACTATGTATACTGTAGCAAGCTTAAAATTCCAAGTCTTCATTGTGTACCTTACAAACTCCTCTTTTTCATGTGAGCATAGGCAAGTTCACCAAGCTTTAGAGCTGGAGTAACTGCATATGCAGCCAAAACATCCACTAAAATGCAGCTAGTCCAGCTCCATGTTGACCATTTGCAGGCCTTCCCAGATAATGTGCATCACTAGATAGTGTGCATCACTGTATGGCAGTAAGAGGGTAAAGCCCTGTCCTTTGTAGGGGTGCTCACCTTTCTATTTAAAAGCTACTTTAGTTTAGGGAATTATTATGTCTTAATGCTTCAAGGTTTTAAGTTTTTTATCCTCTCGTGCTCCTTGGCAATAACTTAGCAAAAATCCCTTTAATTGGTGCAGTTGCATCCTAGCTCATTGTTGGATCTTGAGCTGTTCCTTTTTTTTTTTCTTTCTTTTAATCTTGCTATTTGTGGTGTCTCATTGGCGTATTTAGCTATCACGTAAATGTCGATGACATAGACATTCTAGCATTAAACATGCAATTCTAGTCCTTTTCCTTGCATTCTCTATATCTTAGGTTGTTGATGTCTTCCTTTCCTTGCACTCTCCTTATATCTTATATTGTTGATGTCTTCTTGTTGATGTTGAATGATAAATGTGGATTCTATAACAGAAGATTATAGACCATAATAATGACGCATTGGCAAAAGCTTAGCTACACAGAAGCAAATTGTGCATGGTTTCAGACTCTTCTAATGGCAACATTTGAATTCCCACGTACATGTATAACAAAACTACTTTGCAACCGGATGAAGATCATGATTTATTGTATTCCTTCGTAAATCAAAATATAAATGAAATCAAATGAATCTTAAGCAGACTCGGACAAATGGAAATATTGACGAGAATAAAAAATGACGAAAAAGTCATTACACATAATGTGCAAGTAGTAACGGATGCAAACTTACCATGCATGAGCAAATTTATTTAAAAATCGACCCGCTACAATTGATTAATATGTCATGAACTGCCGCGCTTGTAAAACCACCTTCTTATTCACAACATGTAAAAGCAAAATAGGAGTAATATTTGGGTAACATATGATTTGCTTGGTTCTTTAGACCCTTCTGGAATTACAGATTGAGATGGCACGACTTATTTATTGATATACAGGCCCCAAATTATCTAACTACTGCAAAGACATTGCTTTGTGAGATGTCAGTAAGTTAATTATGGGTTATAAGACCCTACAGCATTTGAAATGTCATTTTCTTCAGCACTCTGATGTTTGGACTGAGGCATCACTGGTCTGTACACCTTGGACAATAGGCTCCGGTGCCAAAACCTATAGCAACTCTATCAGCTGTGTCCACTTCACAATAGACACAATCAATGATGTGGTTCAGAATGGATGCCCCATATCTGGTGCTAGTGCAAAGGTGGAAAGCACTAAACTTGCAAGTCTAGGAAGTTTTGATGCCGATCCCCAGAGGGCGTTGTGGCCCAAAGAGAGACTGAGGTACATCAAATGGCGCTACAGAATTAGCAACAGAGTTTGAATTGAAACGGGAAAATTTAAAATTCCCGTTTGAAAGATTCCCTCAAAAATTTTGGAAGCTTTTTA
>JAANSK020262249.1:0-12264 GCA_011763485.2 Isoetes engelmannii | reverse complement strand
GGAGATGCGAAGTCGTGTCCTTTCTGCCCTTTCCTTTAACCACCACACTAAGAGAGCAAAATAGGCAGAGACAAGATACAGCCTTGGCCACGTTAAATCGCCCCTTCTTGTCTTTGGCTGTACATAACAAAGATCTGGTCTTCTCGATATCTTCACAGCAGCAGTTGCATTGACACAGGATTCTGTGCTCGTACGGGTTTGGGGATCCAAATAGCTTGATCCAAGCTCTATTTGTGTCAGGATGGATCCTTCTCCACTGAATTCGTCGTAACAGCATAAAGATGATCCCTGAAAATGCATAAAACCAGACGACATTAGTTTAGAAACCATATACCTCATTAATCCAATTAATGTCATATTTAATCTGCTTGATAATCGCTTCAGGATGGGTGATTTCATTCTTAAAAATGAAATTGTTTCTTCCTTTCAGAGTCCTCCAAAGAAGGATATAAATCTTCCAATCTGTAGGTCTGTCAGGGAGGAAAAAAATCCAAAGAACTCATATTAGAAAAATCAATCTCGAGAAAGTTAGAAGCCAGCTCAAGGATCCATTCAGACCAAATACAAGATCTGAACAGATGGTCTTCATCTTCAGCATGCCCCATACACCTAATACAGATATCAGAGTCAGCCATATTCAACTTGTAGCACTTTCTGTTAGTGGCAAGAGCTTTATGCCACAACTGCCACATAAAGGCTTTGATCTTGGGCTGAATAGGGTTGTTCCACATGAACACAAGATTTCTGATACACCTGTCAGGATTGGTGTCCCATTTTTCATGAAGAGTGATGTATTGATCACGCATCAAAAACCTGTACCCTTTCCTTACCGTGTAGCCATCCATACCATTATGATTCCAGTAAAAGTCCTCATTAGTCCACAGGCCATTACTAAGAGTGATGCAAATGTTATGATACAACTGTTGACATCTATCATCCTCACCAGCTAGATGTGATTGATCAAAGGGGATGATCTGGTCATTGTGAAACATATCACTGATAAGAATGATTCCTTTGCTATTCCAGATCTTCACTTGGTCAGGGAAATGACAAGCAAGGCACAGACCAGGATCATTAGTGAGGAGGGAAGGATTCCATAAAATTGTTTGATCCTTTGAGAGGCCCTCCTTCCAGGTGAACATGCTTCTAACCTCCCACCAGGCCTTAATCCATTTCTTAAGAATACCAGGGGTCGAGCAGGGAAGAGTAAAAGGGAAGTAGATGGAGTGGGGGAGACTCAAATTGAGCTGCCTCCATCCATAGGGGTGGTACTTGCTCAGATAATGCTTAATGAGAATGGAAATAGGATGCTTGATCAATCCATGAGCAGCTTTGTAAAAATACTTAGCTGTCAAAGCCTTGCCTTGCAAACAAATGTTCACGACCCCGAGTCCACCAAATTTCTTCCATTTAGTCATGGAAATAGGGGTCCAGCACCTTCTGTTCTGGCCACAGGCAATGAATCTGCCAATAATACTCTGTAGCTTAGAAGAAACCTTTTTAGGAGCAAGAATGATCGAGGACTGATAGACCTGGGAGGAGGAGATGACGAAATTGGCAATAATGGCCCTGCCATTCTTGGACAAATATTTGGAATTGAGGCTATCAACCTTTCTCTAGAATTTCTCAACTATACCACTCCAAATATCAGAGGGGCTACATTTAATAGCATAAGAAATACCAAGAATCTTAGAAATAGAAGTAGGAGGGTCATACTTACAACATCCCAGGAGAGCAGTTGTCTGCTCTCCCTTTACCTGTTCCATGGTCAAGACCTTTGATTTGACCAGATTGATTTTGCATCCTGATGCTTCACCGAACTCCTCCAGAATAGCTTGCGCTCCTGTTATGGATTGGGGGTCCATAGAGATAAGGAGGAAGGTATCGTCTACAAAATGACCATTAAGGATTTGATCCAACTCATTGTTGTGAGGGAGAGAGAGGCCCTGGATCAGGTTAGTATTCTTGGCAGCATCCAGCTTGCCATGCGGAGCTTTCATAATGATCAAAAAGAGAAAGGGAGCTAAAGGGCAGCCTTTTTTAACTCCTCTCCTCGAGGGAAAGAAGGGGTTGCATTCCCCATTAATCAAGACCGAGGATCTAGAGTTAAAGAGAATAGCTCTAAACATATGAATGGACTCCTCAGAGAAACCTAGGGCGTGACAACATTTGAACAAAAAGAGCCAACTTACAGTGTCGAATGCCTTTGTGATGTCCAACTTAAGAAGACCAACCTCCTGATTTGTCTCTTTTGCCCAATTCAAGCCAAGGATAGCAGTAATCACATTGTCCAGAATGAATCTGTCCTTGAGATAAGCAGACTGAGAAGAGCTGATAAAGAATGGGCTTTAGCCTAGCAGCAATGGTAGCAGCAAAAAGTTTGTAGATCACACTAGTGAGGGAAATCGGTCTGTAATCAGAAAAGGCAGCTGGCTGTTCAATCTTGGGGATAAGGGCAATGAGGCTAGTATTGATCCTGGCATCCAAGCATTTCCGATCTCTGAATTCATTAGCAATGCAAGTGATATGATCACCTAAAAGGGGCCAAGCCTTTTTGAAAAATTCTGCTGGAAGGCCGTCTGGATCAGGAGTCTTACCGTTCTCCATATCCTTGAGAGTTTGGAAGAGTTCCTGATTGCTGAATCTGTTATTAATATTCATGTTATCTTCCAGAATAACTTTGTGATTAGGATTGATAAAACTGTCCATATTATGGTGATCACTATCATAGTTGGTGCCCATAATGCTAATGAAATGATTGGCAGCAGCAGTTTTGATTTCCTTCTCATCTGAAATGAAATCTTCACTAACCTTAACTTCAAAGATATGGTTTCTCTTGATTCTTCCCTTGGCTTTCACAAAGAAATATTTGGAGTTGCATCTTTTATCTTCTTTGATTTCTCTGATTTTTGCTTTCAATTTCCACCCTCTGGCAATCCTTAATTCTTCCTGTTCAATTTCCAATCTAATCCCATCTTGCTGAGCAGGGGGAGTGTGGGGGAGAGTGTCCCTTAGGAAATTCAAATGAGCAAGTTTATGGTGGTGTATATGGTGGTGTATCTTTTTCCCCCATTCTTTCAACCAATTCTTAATAGCCTTTGAAATAGTCACCCACCATAACATCCACCCATTGTCTCCATTGGGAGTAGGGAATCTGTCCACCACCTGTTGAAGCTGATCCATGAAGTCTTCCTGATCTAGGAAGGTAGTGTTGAGCTTGAAATAGGATTTCCTCTTGTTGTTTTGCTGTGCAGCCGAGATGATCATCTGCTGGGGGAAGTGATCAGAGAGAGTATATCCCTCAAGATTCTCTACCCTGTTGCTACAATTCCAAAGGCTTTCAGAGAGGTAAAATCTATCATGCAGACACTTGATAGGGTCAACCCTTCTATCATTCCAACTGAAAGCGCCCGGTTTGGTTCTGGTGAGTATAAGGTTGTGAGTGAGCACCAGGTTGTTCCAAGCATTCTTTTCCTGGGGGAGAAGGGGCCTGAAATTTCTGTTTTTCATGTATTCATTGGTGACCATATTCAGATCCCCCCCAAGGATACATTCTTCAAAATCTAGACTGTCAATGCTGCCTTTTAGTTTATTCCAAATTCTGATCCTGTCACCTGGGTCATTGCAAGCAAGCATAAACATTGACAAGGATAACTTTGGTCTTCATAAATTACAAATGAGAATCTGCCATCTTCCCTCTGTATCATTGACCATATATTCCTCAGAAATATTGAGAGAGTTCTTCCATATAATGGCAATACCTGCAGAAGAATTGTTAGCAGGGATAGACCATACCCTATAGTCTTGGGGCATGGATCTAGAGATAATTGATTCATGGCCAGAGTCATGAATTTTGTGTTCCTGGATAAATAGAATGTCAGGACAAAGAACAGTAAGACATACCTTAAGCCTCTCCCTTTTGATACTGCTATTAATGCCCTGTAAATTCCATGTGATACATTTTATACTTTTATCCATTAATACCTATACTTACCGACAGCCATACTTGCTTGTATGGTGGATTTTCTCGGGCTTGCTCTGCTTGGGCCAGGGAGAATCTTCTTTTTACCTCTGCCCCTTCTTTTAGTAACCAAGGACCAGTTTTCCTCTTCCTCTGAATTAAGAATTTCTTCAATTCTTCTTTCAATCTCCTTTGCTTGGATGTCATCATTATCATGATTATTGTCGAGCACAGAGATGTGAGGAATGGAAAAGGTGACTCCACCATTATCTAGCCTAATGGAGAGGTCCACATTCTTGATTATAATACTAAGATTGTCCTCCATATGGACCAGATTGGCATTATCTCTTCCTTTCTTGATTAGAGCCACCTCACCTTTATTAGAAGTAGGTTGAAGATGAGGTTGAGGTGGAGCAGCCTCCTTATTGGTCTGGGAGCTGGAAGCCTGGAATTGAGTGGGAGGCTTTTGCACCCAAATCTGTCTCGGGCCAGTATTGATAGGGGCCTTTCCCTTATCCTCCTTTTGCTTCTGCTTAATTTCCACATGTTTCTTAGAATAAACCACATTAAGGTTAAGAGAAATATTAGTTTTGATCATAACCTTCATCTCCTTCTGCCAGTCAGAATTGACCTTCTTAGAAATACAAACAGAAGGGTAGTTAGTTTGTGGGATGCTAATCTCAATGATTTTCCCCAGCCTTTGAGCGATAGCAGCGAGGTGGGTATTGGTCCAGAAAGCTGGGGGAAGGTTGGGGAAGGAAACCCAAACAGTGGAACAAATGGCCTCAGTGCTTCCAGGAATGAAGTCACTCGTCCATTCCATGATATAACAGGGGTGACCATTGATCTTATCAAATTTCTTTTTGAGAATAGTTTTGACCGAACCCTGTTCCCTGCACACAATTTGAAAAGTTCTGCTATCCATTTTTAGAATGGACAGATCCAAAACTTCAAATCAGCAACAGAGGGAAGATTGAGAGGGAAGTGGAGTAGAAAGGCCTTCGTAGAAAAGTTGTCAGAGGCTGTTTGGTCCACTAAGGCATATAAATCAAGAACATCCTTTTTAGGGGGGTCTCTGTTGCAGTTATTGTCAGTACATTCAGAGGCCCTACCAAGATGAATATTTTTATAAGAAATAGGAGGATCTAAACCTTTTGTAGCATCACTTTTGCCCAGAATTGGAAGCCGGTTCCGAATGGTACCCCCATCTTCTTTTGTCTTATTGTGATGCATTTCGGTCAGCTTAATCTCTTCACAGTTGGCGCAATCACAAATGTCTACTTCAGTTGGGTTGAAATAACCATTCTTGT
Organism: Isoetes engelmannii; assembly: GCA_011763485.2. NCBI lineage: Eukaryota > Viridiplantae > Streptophyta > Lycopodiopsida > Isoetales > Isoetaceae > Isoetes > Isoetes engelmannii. The sequence continues at coordinate 6,993 of JAANSK020262249.1, read as the reverse complement.
CTCTTATCTTGCATTCTTTGGTCCCTTTCTTCATGCGTATCTGATACACCTCCACAGAAGTATTGACGTCCTGAAGAATCTCTGTTTTATGAGGGAGGGAGGATAAAAACCGCTTCATGTGACTTTCGATGATGTGATCTTCTGCATTTTCCCATCTTTTAATAAGCTGAATGCTCGCTTTCGAGCCTTTCCTGATAGTTTTCCATTTGGTTGCCATCTTTTTGACACTGCCCAGAAGATCCTCCATAGTCTTGCTGAAAACGTCATTTTTGAGGCTGCAGCAATCGACCTTTGAGTGCCCTTGCTTGACGGTAATGAGCTTGTATAGGTTTATATCAATCTCTTGGACATAACTCAGCATATTCCATACCCAGTCCCTGTCATCTGCTCTATCATCAAAATAATCCTTGTTCATTTCTCGAATCTTCTCAATGCAAGTAAGCAAAAGACCGTCTTCTTCGACCCCCATACATCTTGCAGCAGCACCTTGCTGTTCTCTGATAATTTGAAGCCCCCTGTAAATACCCTTCAACAGAGTCCAAGCTTCATCATTTTTGTTGTCCAACCAAAAAATCTGGTTCCATTCATCATCCTCAATCTCTTTCAGAACTTTTTGTCTTACTGTTTCTATTCCCTTTTCCTTCCTGCTTGATCCGGCCATGGTCACGAAAAAGGAGACGGGATAGACAGAAGAATTCCGAAATGGGCGAGAGGCAGCGAAAATCTGCACAGAGGAGAGCCAAGAGCAAAGGACCCGCAGAAAACAGGTCACGAAGCCCGAAGCAAGCAAATGGCTGCCAAATAATTCTCTGCACCAAATCTGCCAAAAGAAATTTGGGGGGACCCCCAAAATCTAACGCTGTACGACCCTGTGGCGAGAAACCCCTCTTGATCTGTCACCTCAAAGGGGCCAGAGATTGACACGAAGCCCAAGGCGACAGGATGCTGAATCGACTGCCTTAAACCAAAAACCAAAACCAAAACCAAAAAACTCAAACTGGCTGAAAACCAAAACCAAAACCAAAACCAAGAAAACTGAAAAGCTGACTAAAACCTAGGCAAACTCAACTTCCTAGACTAATTGGCGACCAGGTACCTCCAAACCACTATTTCAAGATCCTCAATGATCTGGACAGGCTGAAGTTCGAAAAATGCACACCAGTGGTAGATTGGTTCATTTCCAAACCTTGCCAAGATCTGCATCCTGAATAAATTCCTTTCAAACCTGTTTCCATAAGAAATGTAAGGCTGAGAGTTGTGAATCCTAACTCTCAAGGATCCCTCTCGGTCATAGCACAGGATAACCAAATAGAAGGTACCTTCTTCCAAAATCCTACAAAAACCTACTCTAGAGGAGTGTTCGATGGTGAATCTGATTAAATTTTCGACTAAACCAACTGACTCTAAGTTCTCTGCTAGGGTTCCAGGGTAGAATCCCAAACCCTGGAGAACATCCTCAAGCAAGGACTCATCCATCGGGCTGGGGTTCTTCCTTCGATCCTAGGAGGAGAACGGTGGCTGGATGGCGATGGCGCAGGTGGCGCCTAACAGTCATATTTCCCCCAGTCACAAATAATTTGTTGCCAAGATCTGAGGCATTGTCAGTAGTTTATGATACGTGTCTCATAACGTCATTTTGCAATTTTAATCAGTTAAAAGTATAGCATTATTTTATTTAAGTTCTTACATAAAGCCAATCATCGCTACATATTCATCTCATATACAGCTACTAGGACACGTTGATACATGATCAAGCACAAATCCATAGTGTCTTGGATCAAATTCGTGAACCCCTGATCAATCTACACTCATCTGCCCCAACTGCACGTAAAATTGTACAATTAGATAGAAGGTTATGACATCTACTTGATCTGTAAAGAGCTCCAGCAATCTCACTCTCAACTATCTTTTCATCCATGCAGATGAGATATTTCCTACAATAGAAATATGACACCTTGTGATATATAATTGTGAAAGGTAACAGTGTAGTTAGCTGGAGTCTCCAATGGTTTGGATTTCTCAAACCTTTTCCTACATGCAGTTGACTTATTTCTTACAACAAAAATATGACACCTTATCGGACTCTTGTGTGTAACGCAAGAGTCCGTTATTTTTGGATATCAGTACTAGTTATCAGTACTAGTTATCATTTATAGTTATCTGTACTAGTACTGATAACTAATTATTAGTACTCCTCCAGTACTAATAACTAATTATAAGGACAGGTCCAGTACTGATAACTAGTTATCAGTACTCCTCCAGTACTGATAACTAATTATCAGTACGGCGACCAAAAAAAAATATGATTCTTTTTTTGAATTTTGACGGCGATAAGTCCGATATGGCGGTTATCGGACTTCGCCTCTTACGTCACCTCTGCTAACAGCCTCGGCCCTCACGGCCCTCGGCTGTTATCAGCCACGTACGGACTCGGCCCTAACGGGCCTCGTTCGAGGCCAGATATTTGGCACGTCCTACGGGCCTCGGCCTTACGTGCCAAATATCTGGCCTCGGACGTACAGTCTCGGTCACGCATTTTGGTTATCGGACTCTGCTAGTCCGATAACCTTACCTTCTCATATATATTTGTCAAAGTTCACATTGTAGTTAACTGAAGTCTTTTTCCACATGCAAATGTGCATGCCAACTGAGGATATCTGAAAAATAACTACTTATTGCCCACTGTTAATAAATAAAATATCAGCAAAAATTTGTCCACTTCTTTCTCGCTCGGCTGTTCTATTATCGCCATGTCACAATGTTGATTTTTTGTTAATGCTGCAATTTCATCAGCTAGTCTCACAAATGAGGAAACTGCTCCCTCTAGGTATTTTATATCACGACACTATAATATCTTCTATGGCATTAAAGGATGCTGAAATCAGTTTATTTGACAATGGCTAGAGTTCTAATTCCATTATTGAGAAGCAAGTTCGTTGTACAAATGAATCTTTGCCCCTACAGCCTATGAAGGCAAATACTAATACCTCTTTTGGGACGATTGATAATGTGCTTCCTGGAGTCCGTATCACCAAACCTCCTGCAACTGAGCATACATCTAGGCGATCTCGCGTACAAGGCAGTTATGGTCTTCAAGAGTATGAAGGAAATACAATTGAGGTACTTGCTCTGGTGCAGTATAGTAACCTGGATAGGCAGAGCTGTAAGAGGTCATGTGTCTTAACAGTAGACGTTGTTGACAGAAATGCCTTAGAAACAATTTCTCTCACTGCCAGTGGTGAAGAGGCAAGAAATACATTCCATCTCATTAAGCCATCCAACTGGCTGCTCATCACGAACTATGGTGTTTCTGCTAGAGACCAGAGGTACGAGTTTGGTCAATAACAGTATTCATATAAAAGCTGAAATGATTGTACAGTTGATTGTATCTAGAGAAATTGTCCTTAGATTACAACCATCGTGTGGTTTGCAATTGAATAGAATGAAGTGTATGAGGCCTTCATTTAAAAATAATGGCACCATTCTTGCAACAATAGTAGTTGTGGATGAAACAAACATTTCTCGATCATTCACTATTAGAGATGGATTTGGTGACGATGACACGACATTGCTATATTTTCTGAAGGAACAAATGTGTTTGTTCAAGAGACTGAAGCATTCATTTGTCACGGGTGCTAATAATGTTTTCTTGTTCAAGAGCATTACTAGATCCCTGCTATCAAACAACAAAGGCTTGATGACAACTTCTGCAAGTATGGCCTTTGTTCCCCTCTGTGATCCACAGCCAGCCTATCCAGATTCTGTCAAATATATGTATCCATGGTTGGAGAGGCTTCGCAATGATGTTTTTCTGTCATCAGGTAAACTAAAGTATGTCTCCTATACAATATAGAAATAGGGTCGATTATTTCGTCTATGGTGCATTTGTATGCTGACATGGCACAACTTACAACTCGGGTGGAAGTTGGGTACCCTGATTTCGAGTGACAACTTCAACCGGTTAACATCTTTTGAACCATTTTTTTTTAACTTGTAAGCGGTAACACTTGTAACTTTTTTGTTAACATCGTAATTTTTCAGTCCACTACATTCAAGGAGCAGAACAAGGCTGCATAAAACAAGAGCAGCAGAGCCATAAGAACTGCAGATAAGAACAAAAATGCACCGGATCTGACTCTCCAACTGAAATCGGTATCAATAATCGTACATGTCTGTGCCCTTCCCAGTAATCTGCTATATTGATGTATGGGAAACCCTCATTTAAGAATCCTGATTTTTGCAAAAAATCATTATGAGATAACAGAGTGCCTTTCTGTAAATAAGAACACATCAAAAGTGCTAAAGCTGCATAGCTTGTCTCTATAGAGCATAGCCACATTAGTTAGTGGATGATCTTGCAAGGTTTTAAGACAAAAAAATCTGAACTTCCGTCTGCGGTTGCTACATATTCTAAACGAGGTGCAGATAAGAACAAAAATGCACCGGATCTGACTCTCCAACAGAAATCGGTATCAATAATCGTACATGTCTGTTCCCTTCCCAGTAATCTGCTATATTGATGTATGGGAAACCCTCATTTAAGAATCCTTATTTTTGCAAAAACTCATTATGAGATAACAGAGTGCCTTTCTCTAAATAAGAACACATCAAAAGTGCTAAAGCTACATAGCTTGTCTCTGTAGAACATAGCCACATTAGTTAGTGGATGGTCTTGCAAGGTTTTAAGACAAAAAAATCTGAACTTTCGTCTGCGGTTGCTACATATTCTAAACGAGGTGCACCTTGACCTAAATCGGTCGTCGGATCCGTCGATCCGAAGGCCCAGATCTTATGTTGGGGTCTGTGGGCTCCTCTCATTTCGATTATGGTCAATTATGATTGGGGGTGCTTGGTCTAAGGTTTTGAAATCTGAAATACAGGGACTCGAACCTCTACCAATATAACTCAATGTTTTAATAAGAATGCTTTGGCCAAGGCAAACAGCGAGCTAATGTGATTATTTTTGCTATTGAATCTATATTTTTTTTATAACAACCCATTTCATTGTTTTAGGAGTATGGTCTATGGTTTCCTAATGCTCATTGGTACGTTCATATTAAATCCCCCTAAAACCCCATGTTATTATGCTATATATACAATCCATTTTGCCCTGCCTTGAGAGGCACTGAGATTCAAATAAGAAAGCCAAAGCTTAGCTGGAACATGGAAAGCCAACCTGTGCAGATCCACTTGTAAAATGCCAAGAAAAGAAACGATTCACTAGTTTTTAAGCCGATAAAGAACCGAGCAAAAATCCCAAACTCAGATCAATAAGGAAGTCTGTGCAGCAGAGAGGTGAGTTGATTGGTTCATATCCAGTACAGTACAATGAACACTGATATATTTTGATTACAAGTCACAGGACATCTACTACTGAAGATTGGAAATAGATCAGGGAAGAAGCATGAAAGGGGTCGCAAAAAAAGGGACACTTTTATACATTTACAAATTCAAAATGTAGATAATATCCCCTTTGGCCACATTTATTATATGCTACCAAACTTTTAAATGTCTTAATTGATAATGGATTAGTTTTTTTTCAAAAAAAAAAAAAAAAAAAAAAAAAAAAAAAAAAAAATCCCGGCTGAATTTTGGCTGCTTCCGCTCATTCCCCAAAATTTTGTACTTGCCATAGCCAGACAGAACAGAGCTGATCATTCCCAAAAACTCTGTACCTTCCTTGCCATCGCCAGATAGAGCAAGGCGCTAGGGTTTAGGGTGCATCATTGTACTTTCCTAGCCATATCCACTCAGTGTGCAAGCTTTTTAGAAGCATCACAAAGCCAACCCGGACTTCTTGAAGGAAATCACCAAGAACTAAGGCATTGAAGCCCATGGGAATGTCTGAGCCTAAGCCAGTGAATAGGAAGTTGAAGACTGCTCTGGCTGCAGGAAACCCTACTTTGCAGCCCGAATTTGATAAGGTAAGCATCAAGCAGCTAAGAATTAATAACTTTGATTCTGTTTTCCCAGGGCTTTTGCAAGTGGTCCATGAAGTATGGGGTAGCAGTGAGGGGTTACTAAGACCATAGGATCAAGGGAGTTTGGATGCAAGATTTTTATAAAATCTATGAGCATGTTTTAGCAAAAAAGGAAATTACAAACCATCACCTTCCTTTATATTTTGCTCGAGCTTATGCACTCCATTATAAAGGCATACAAATTGATTGGGAAGAGGTGAAAGAGAGTGCCAATGCTGCAAAAAAGGAGCAAAAACATTCTGATTTGACTGATGCAATTACTTTGAAATCAGCCAAGGGTTTGCCACAGGTCGGATTTGTGCAGCAAATGCATGGCTTGAAGAAGTTGATAGAAAGAAGATCAGTAGATTCTGCTACCTTGGTGAGCAGATTGAAGGATTTGAAAGACAAAAAAAAAGATATTAGAAATTGAAATATGCAAATTAGAGGGTGAGAGAAGTACCTTGAATAGGGTTGTGCAAAATAAGGATGCACAGATTAGCATTCAGCTAAATAAAGTGCTTAATTTAAGGGCGACATGGCACCCAACTGATTTGCATATGGCCTTGGCTTCCCACTTTGAAGAGGAGAAATCTAGTTTCATTGAGGAAATGAATGAATTAACGAAGCCAATGGAAGAAATGTCAACCGAGTTGCAGGCATTAGGGGCTGCCATCCAGGAAAATAGCAATGAATTGGAGGCAAATGACATTAGTGAGAGTAGGATCAAGGAGATGATCTTACATTTAGAAAAATCTGATGCAATTTCCCTGCATCCTAGTTCTGTACTTGCAGCAGAATCAAATGCATCAAATCTTGGTGTAAAGAACACATGCTGCAATTGCAATGTGTGCCTCGACTCTATAATGTTGGTGTTGCCATGTTGTGGACATCCCCACTGCCTACTTTGTCTATCATATCGGGTCTCTACAACAAATCAATGTATATATGAGTGTTTCTGGCATCAAGAGCTACGTCAAAACATGGGACTTACTCAACAAGGTAATTCTAATTCATTTGTCCTTTTGTGTGG
>JAANSK020262238.1:0-12264 GCA_011763485.2 Isoetes engelmannii | reverse complement strand
ATTTTCAAATGATTAGTATGACTATGAGGCAGAAGAAGATCACATCAGTGTGATAAGCCAGAGAAACAAAACAAAATGCATTTGTTATTGACTATGAAAAAAATACCACCTCATTTTTAGATTAAGCATATCCATCCAATAAGAAATTTAATAAATAAATCGCAATTCAAAAATTAGAATTAAAGATCAGTACCTGATGAAGGCATTTCAGCCCTGTGTCCGACTGTGTAAGATTAACCAGAAGCATAACTAAGAGCTTATTAATCTCCCGGCTAGCTTTTTGTTTTGTCAAAATCTCCATGCTGATATCTACTGACTTTGAATTTATCAGTGCATCAGCTATCTCATTCTTTTGAGAGAGGTTAACCAGACATTCAGCTGCAGTTTTTCCTAGCACCTGAGAACCAGCAAATGCAAACACGTCCTCAGCTCTCAAGGTCCAAAGAATCTTTTAATTGCCATAAAGCAAAACAATAGAAAATTCAGAAACGAGCGACTCTACATGTCCATTATTCATATATATTCCAACGCTCTTCCCGACAGGCGTCATTCCAGAAGCCACACCTTCAAGAATGGACATGCTAGGGCTTTGCAATATGCCATTTATCTGAAGCTTGATAAAAGGCAACGCTTGACCAATCAATGGTTTCCAGGCACAGTTCCATGGTGTTCCAGAGAAAACCCGTTTCTCCAATTGCTTGATATAAATCCATACATTGGAGGGGTCAACGAATAGGGCATAAACAGAAAGACTTTAGCTAGATCTCATGTTTTGAACATTTGACACCAATTATTCTTGCAAAAGCTTAGCAGCCTCTCTCTTGCAGCTTGATACAGCATTCCAAAAGTAAAAATGAATTTGCTCGCTGACCAGCACATCAGCTTCTCCTTGTTGACCTTGTCTTTGAATTGCAGGTAACCAGAAACTACAGATGTCATAGCATGATTCACTAGTTTTGTCTGAAGGGCAGGAAAGAAAAGCATAATGGAGAGAGTAGTCATAGTCAACATATGGAAGATGTACTCCCTTCTCATGTAGCATTTAAGATTATACGTGGATTTGTTCATCTATCCCTTGTTAGTTACAAATAAAGGATTGGTATAGCCCTTAAAATGGCAACACATGCAACTGGGATAAAAATTTGAAACATCAAGAAACAAGATTGCCCATATTGGCCAAATACCTGCACATCAGATAACATTCGCAAAAGCGCTGATACAAGTGCTGATGCTCTTGTGCAAAGGCCCACTATGCCTTCATCCGTGCCCGTTAATCCGTGCACGATATCGACAGCTGCCTTCTTGACCTGTTAAACACCAGATTTTCTAAGATATAGAACCAAGACATCGGTGACAGCAATGAGGATGCCCTACGTTCAGAGAAGGCGACGAAAGGAAGGAAATAAGTTCGTCAAGTTCCGTCATAGCTTCACGAACTTTTGCACAAAGATTTTTGGCTTCCCACATATTCAGGTTTTGGTGAATACTCTAAGGAATATTCTAAATAAGTATAAGTATAAGGGAGAATTACCAAAATACCATTAAAGTCAAAATTACCAAAAAGCCAAAATTACCAAAAAATAAAAGTTATGGGATTTTTCATTTCTCAAATTTTGAAGAACTCAAGAGCTTATAACTTGAAATTTTCAACTCCAATTCAAATGATCTTATGCTCGTTGGAAAGATCTCAGCTTAATCTACAATTCATCTGAAGGACACATTTGCATTCAGATCAGTAGAAAAACGTTATTGACAATTTTTTGAAATAACACTAGGTTTAGTGGCTTTTTGGTAATTTTGGCAAACTTTAATAGTATTTTGGTAATTTTCCCTAAGTATAATCAAAACATGCTTCCTATTTCGGTTCCCCAGTCCTTAGGGGGGGAGGGGCTTCCCATGGACGCGATACCTGCAGGATTTGTGGAGGTCTGGTTTCTGAAGGCCAGTTGCTCATGATCGCTCAGGTCTGTGGGGTTCTGGTCTGAAACCTCAAGAAAACATAATGCTTCAGGATTACTTTGTGCTCAGGTTTTGGATTTGATCTTAATCAACCGCTTAGATTTTATTTTTGTGCATCAACTAGCTGAGATTTTGCAAGAAAAAACCCTGCAGAAACCTTGCTCGAGACCTTGAGGTCCAGAAACCTTGAGATCTTCCGTTCATGGGAACCCCCCCTTATTAGGGACGTTACCCATGAAGGTAAAACCTCCAGGTTTTCTGGAGGTCAGGAAAAAATGTCCTCCGTTCCCATGAACGCCTGATCTTGAGGGACTCCAGTTCGGAACCTGAATTTTGAAGTATTCTCCTTCTATTTTTGGATGCCCACGTCTACACCTCTTGGTCTTCTTGTGAAGCTCTGTATATCTTCTTGTAGCTTTCTTCTTGTCTCCTTATAGGTCTGATTTTCTGCTACATACCAAGAACAGAGGATAACAGTGGATGGAGTTTGAGATCCATGGGAATATAGCAAAATTGGGCTCGAGATAGACCTCACCGCAACTTCGAGAAAATCTCAGGTTTTGTGCCTGATGGGAAGCCCTATTTCTCACTTGGGATCATTGAATCCCGAGCTAATACCAAGAATATTCTAAATCAAGGGGTCTCCAATTTGCACCTCGTACCCATGTATACAAAGATGCCCCCTATACGATAGAAATTCGTATTAAACTACTCTGCGTTAAACTAAATACACAGATCATAAATTGAAGGTCTCTATAATTGTCTATAATAGAAAGCAATAAAATAAAATGAGCAAACTTTCTGTATTGTATCATCCACATGGCTAGCTTTCCCAATGCTAAAACAACACCCTACGAACATGAGACGACCTCTTTCATCGTGGGATTTGAACCCACTAATCCACCTTCGAATCGATCAATCACATAGCAAAACAAAGAAGAATATCATTCAGAATACTGATTTGGGTAATAAATTTGAGAGGACGTTTCGGATTTCACTGAGGGTGTGCACCCAACATAAACCTCCAAAAGCACTCCATCACCAGCTCCCTCTCACACAATCTGGAGCTGGGTCATCAGGACTTTGGTTCACAAGAAATTGAAACAAAAGTAGAACCTAAGCAAATACAAATTAGGAAATTAGGAAAGCAGCAGGAAGCACGAACAGAAGCCTGAGAAAGAACCCTCTGAAACGCCTCTCATCCAAATTCGCCCTGCCCAGTGAAACCATTGCAACCAAAAAGTCTTGCCCAGTGAACTATTTGCTCCGCCAGATGTTGTTCCTTGCTATGTTGTGCTCTCGCTCGTCCTTCCTTCCATATCACAATCTGGCCTCCCACCATGCTCGGGCGACATACGCCACAAAATTCTATTTAAGAACGATTGGTTCGAACATAAGAAGAGAAAAATTTAACCCCCCCTCCCCTTTAGCTCAATCATTGACGAAACCTTAGTATTGTGATACTTTGCCAACCTTATTAGCATGCTTGCTTGTTCTAAGATATGTTTTACATTTTAGCATGCTTGCATGGCATTCCTATTTTACATTTTTTGCATGTTTGCCTTCTCTGGGCTATGTTTTATATTTTAGTATTCTTGCATTTTATGAGGTACAAGGATGTGTTGCAATTCTAGCCTATCCACATGGAGTGACACATCATTTAAAACACTTTCATATTGTTGGATCTCCAAAATTTTGCATCAATGACCAAGAAAATTAGAAAATCATAAAAAAGAGTTGTCTTTGTTTCTTTAGTCATCTCAAACTCCGGTAGGAAATGTAGCTTTTGATTCAGGCATTAGTCAGTTTTGGGGCAAAGGAGGACTTCGAAGTGCTTGGAGAACTGCCATTTATTTGAAGGTTTCATTGGCAAAGATGGAATCATATTTCGGTAATGGAATAATGCACGTTTACCTAGTAGTGTCCAATATAGCCATTCTTTTTATTTTGTGTAGGGCCAAATGTTTCACAGGCTATTGAGTGGCATGATCAAACAAGCTCCAATAGGACCAAATCCATTAGTCCTATTGTTCATGTGCTTTCCAAATCCAGGTATTGAGCTTCCGAATATGAATGGGGAACTTTGATACTTGTTAAATGACATAGTAGCAGCCATTTCCAGCGTCAGATTGGTTGAAGCGATCTAGTCTGCGCAAACTAATTTGCAAAAGGAAGATACATCTTTGGAGATGTTGCTTATAGCTGCTGCATGGTGTAAAATCAAGAGAGATTATTTTCCTATTAAATTAGTTCTTATGGAGCAAGCTTATTCGTGTTGCCTATATTAACTCTCTGCACGTATCTGATATGATACGTACTTGAATGGAAAGATCACAGACCAACAAGCGTCACACTAAACATGATACTTAATATGCACCCCAATAGAAGAAATAATTGCAACCAGGTGCATCATACTAGTTGGAGAACATGCCTAGCTGCCGCTGATTTGTCGTCATAAAAAACGAAAAAATGCTACTTGTGCCACTTGTCCATTGTCAAACTCTTTGCACTTCAGACAAGCACAAAAGTGCCATCTCCAAACATCGATAAGGCACTCACAGGTACCTGGAATATTATAAATTTTTGAATATCGTAGATTCAGACATCCAATTGAGAAAGAACTTACTAACACCTTGAAAGATACAATTTTTTACCAAAATACTGCCCTAACATTTATCGATCAAAACACAACCGTTCTATACACCCATCATGAAGATGTCAACTTCTTCAACAACTACACCATGCACTAGTTGTTTCGAACAACTCAGATGATTTTATTTTACTCAAACTTTTGTACTATTTTGCCATAGAGGCCTGAGGGCCTAATTGGCTTGATAAATTCATATCATATCATATCATTCCGGTTGAGAAAGAAACAAATGCAACTTGAATCAATGGCTTGGAAGCATAGCTTGCAGAACCAACATTTCAAGAACTACCTTGCATTGCAGTGGGTTGTAAGGTGATGATAACATCAAACATTGACATTTCATTATCACTTGCATCGAGCAACTGACATAGTTGGATACGTCGATTTACCCAAATACGAGCAACATCAAATCAATAACATGCCACGTCAATGATAGCTTGCAAAAGGAGGAAAGGTTGAGCACAAATACCACAACAGACGTTACCAGTACCAAAAAAGAAAAAACCTTTCCATTGGCCTTGAGTTACCCGTTAACAGCCCACAACTCACAAGGTGGCGGTAGATGGCGATGCTATAATTGTAGTGAGAAAAGCCTTCTCACCAAGCCTTCTCTACGTCATGCTATTAAGAGTCAGGAAGCATTCCTAATTGAGAAATGTGAAACCCATCACGATACATGACTTCCAACCGAACAACACAAATGGCAGTAACCTTAAACAAATACACCATATCACAAAATTTAAATTGTCTACATTTCACTAACATTATGCATGCAGGTGACAGGAGCAACAAACCAGAAACAAACATGCAATGATTAAAACATTTCCTTCATGCAAGCTAATAACTATCTACTCGATATGATGCAAAGACAATGACAAAATCTGCATAGACCAAACGGCAAACGTCAAGGCACGACTACGTTGTCATCAAACGAAGCCGAATAAAAAAAATGTCTCAAGATATTACAAACCATTCGATGATCATTCTACAAATACAACCAGCGATAAACAAAAAGCAAACCAATTGGAAAAATAAATAATCTAACAACACGAATCCACCACTAGAGGCTATAACAATATGGTAGCCAACCCGCAAAAAAAAAATGACTGGTTTCTTAAAAGAAAAAAGCAAAATCTAACAACATAAAAAGCTAAAGCAGTTCGAAACGAACACCTCATTTGCAATGTGCCTTTTTAATACCTCATTAACATAATATTAGGTTGAGATTCAACTATGACTTTAGTGAGGCGGATTTTAATTAAAGGCCCACTAAAATTTGATATCTCTGAAAGTCATTGTTGCAATGTATTCCACTTAAGTGGAAGTTAATCTAAAATAGCCCATGTGGTGCTGCCAAGCCTTTTTATTAAAGCCCTGCTGCCAATATTGGCTAGCCCTAAAAAATAATATAATTGGCCGCTGCTCAAATATCACCACGTGTACTTACATTTTGTTTTTTTTGTTCTATTTCCCTTTCTCGATCCTTTAATGTGTTTTAGATGAATTTTTTATGTTTTATATGTGGAATCACATTGTAAGAAGTATAATTTAAATTAAGGATCTTTTATGCCACGTCCTCAAATCAAAAGCCGTCCACCCTACTGGAATCTCACCCTTATTTTTCTTTGTCCTTAAAAATAAAATTTATGTTTAATCATAATTTCAATCTAGCTTAAATATTCTAGTCCGCTATATGCTTTATAATGAGAAACTCAATCCAAGCCTAATACTGCCCAAACCTCCTCTTGCGCCTCTTTGCTAGTTTAAATACCGTATTTATTTTTTATTTCTACATAATCTAGGGGCTATAATAGTGTATTTCGCCAATTGAGTTAGGCTTTTTATTATAAGCTAGTATTAAGGTTTCTATCATAGAAGGCTAGGATTGTGTATTTTTTGTGCTCCCTGTCAACAACAACCGAGGGGTTTACCCAATACGATAGAACAATACTACCAGGATTTGCCTCAGAAATACGATAGAACAGTCCATTATTATCAAGATTTGCCCTCAAGGGTGAGGCCCATAGACCACTACAAGATCAGTCTAGCCCCCTACTCAAGTTGCTTACATTTATAAACTTTGTATTGGACAACATAAGATGTGAGCTCACATATCACAAAATGAAGCCCACTACAACACAATATTTACATCATCTACCAAATTCTCTATAAAATGTCGTCTTGTTCTATGAGTTATCACCGTCCTTAAGCATCAGAGAACTATAATGCTGTGTAATCCATATTGCAATACCTCCTGAGTTAACAGAAAATTTGCCATCCATTTGATAATTGATCAGCTTGTCCGATAATCTCCTCCAGGTGCCCACATTCTGTGCCATCACCATCTAAAAATGAGCAGTGGGCAATCAAAAAAATTAGCTAGTTCCTCTCACACTTTTGCAACATAACGATCCTTCTTATATCTTTTCTGTCCTCGAGCCTCAGCACATCCCTGTTGGGCCAATTAATCACACCGCTTTTGTACACAATCTGTTATCTTATATTCCTCCAAGATGTAACTGATCAGCCATCTTGCAAGACGGAGGTGCACTTGGCCTTTTTACTTGGAGACAGATGAAATTGTGGTTCCTTGGGAACTGTAAGTCGTTTAGAAGACCTGCAGAATACAGAATCAGGCTTTGTCAAACAATTATGATGCCATGTACCTAAACAGGACCATATCTTACTTTGCTGGAACAAATGGGTTATCGAAGAATGGCATCAGCTGTGCTCTTGGCACCATTTCCTTTCTCATACATTTAATCTCTTCTTGCTCTAACATCTGCATTCATAATAGAAATTCCAAATGCAATTAAACACGTTTTTATGGTGAACTTATTCCTAGAAACTAACCTGAAGATATCTTTCTTCTTCTTGCTTCTGCTGCTCTATAAAAGATAGTTTGGAAGCAACCTGGCAGTAAAATAGTGATTCATTTACTAAATTTATATTTCAAAGTGCAGAATAGTAAAAGAAGTTAGCACAAGGTTGCACATACATATTCATCATATGCAGCACGTTCTTGTGCCCTGTATTCAGTTACAAGTTTAATCTCCACTGGAACTGTGGTTTCCTTTACAGGAGGCTTTGGAACTACCTGTAAGATTGTTAAGCCAGTTGTTACAGCGAGAAGGACAAGATTAGTAGCACAGCCTGAAACTAATGCTGATCAATTTGGACCAACGAGATTGAAACCTTGACCATGCATTAATCTTTTTTATTACTATAAGAGAGTAACTAAGATACTGGAGCAAACTAGCTTATTAATAATGTTATTATCTTACCTCTGGTTCATCAGTTGTCCACGGCAACCCCTGCGCAAGTGGGATCCTCATCTTTTCTTGTTCGGCCAACATTTTCTCGACCTTTCTAGTGAACTCATTCTTCTTCATGGCTCCCCTTGACTGTAATAATGGAAATCAATAGTTGTGATGCACAGAGATTGGAGTTCACGCAAGTTAAAGAGCATTATGTGCAAAGCAATTCGGCACTGAAAGAGCTTGATTTTTGGCTTCCATGGAAACAGAATCTCGGCACTAGTTCATAAATACCTCGGTCAGGAGCAAGAACGGTTGCAAAGGGCTTTTCGTTTCTTGAGAACCAGACTTTGTAGGACTATCGTATTGTAGCAACCGATTGGGCGAGGTTTCTACCTGTTACAAACAGGAAGGACGCATGTTGATTATCCTTAAGCCGGGAAAAGATCACTCAAGTAAGAATTCTATTTACCGAGTCCTCTGTCTTTGAATTCAATACATGTTGATGCTTTCTGGACTTCTTTCCACTATCTGTCCTGCTAGAGGATATGACCACAGGGTCATACTAAACCTAATCCAAAAATGCTGAATGAACAAAGTAAATGCTCACCTTACCTTTGATTAACAGTTTTGGAGTGCTTCGACTCTGGAGTGCGGATGGATACCCATTCTTTTTTCATATTTCTCGCTGGACTCTGTAAGTGCGAAGCGGATTTTCTTCTACATTCAAATTTACGAACGGCTGCAGCCAGCTCCGTTTCTCCATTGCCACTATTTTCATTAACTATAAAAGACCTCGACCTATTATGCCTTACATATGAACAGCTGCTATTCCGGCGTTCAATGCCGCCCACAAATTTCACATCATTCTGTTGCAAATATCCTGTTTCTTCCAAACTTGGCCGCCCCTCGGGAACTTCCTGGTTTTCATTTTCTGAAAGAGAAATCATCTTTTCAAAAGCTTGTACCAAAGATCTGACTCTTCCACTTCCCAGAGGTAATTCTTTTTTCTGAGAGTCTTGCTTTTCGTGTTTCTTATTCAGAGATAAATCTGTTGAAGAATGCTGTATCTGTGATCCACTGCCACTATCGAAAGTGCCATTACTCGATCTTAGGTCAGATGCCAAGGAGCTGAAACTTGGACCCAATTCTGATTTTAAAGAGCTAGCATTATCCGGAAATTCAAGCCTGCGTAGTAATTCGTAGTTCCCTTCCCTAACCCCCTGTCCGTTGTTGCCGGAAAAATCAAAATCGTCATTTCTTGACTCCCCATTCCGCATGCTGCCGGACTTCTTCTTGAATGGCACCGTTGCCGGATTTGCATGTTTGAAAATGCGCCGTTCCTGACCAAGTTCTTTACCAGGGCTAAGAAATCCAAACTTGCCAGCCTCTCTTTTCAAGCCTAACCTGCCGGACTTAGATTTTCTCAGGTTCTCAAAAGTGCTTGGCATTCCGTCAAATATTAATCTCCTGTTTCTTGCATTTCGAGGAGAAAGTGGAGACCGTGCAGGTTTTACTGTTCCAATTTTTAAGCCAGATTTTTTGAAATCTTTGCCACGTTCGTCGATCCGATTAACCAAAGAAACTTTAGAAACATTAGGATCCGCATTTTCCGAAGTCCGATCGGGTGTGGAAGGAATGGAAATCTGGTCTAATGATGGACAAGGAGGAGATTTTAAGCCCGTCCTTTCTACCGATCCTTTGGTTCCGGCGATCTTCATAGCCATAAAAACAAATGCAAGCGAATTCAAGAATCAAAATGCTAACCTAAATGCGGATTTACTTACAAAATGTAGAAGCAACGGATTTGATCTGGCAAACGAGAGAAGGATGAACTTCCGGCGTTGGATATGAGCTGCAAGAATTACGAAGGTTCTGAAAGATTTTCCAGCATGGTATATTTGTACATGCAACATACGTATTTATGTGGGGTATAAATAATTGGCTTATTTTAGTATGTTGGGTGCGAATGTTTAGCAACGGTCATGATTCCTTGGCCTTTCTTTATTATGGGTCATACGGGCAACGTCCCTGCCACGTCGACTTTAAGCGATACCCTTCCAAAAGAGACAATTGAGATTTATTTTTAGGATGCTTTTGGCATTTGTTAAAGCCAAAATATTTGAAGTATAACCAGAAAAATATGACCGGTGCATGTTAAAGCCAAAAAAATTGAGGTATGACCGGTGTATGTTAAAGCCAAAAAATTTGTTAAAGCCAAAAAATTTGAGGTATGATTGGGAGCTCGAAAAATATTTGAGGTATAACTAGAAAATTTGCCGGTGTATGTTAGCGTATGTCAGAATTTCTATATACTAAAGCTATATAAACTCTATTTTTGTTACCAATATTTTTGCCGGCATGCAAAAGGGTCATTCGAAAAATAAGAACTCCAACAGGTAATCCTCGAGTCTAACCCCTACTTTTTCAGGCCCTGGTTGTGAGCTGCAAATTTGCTTAGAGGCTCAATCGTGTTGCCTTGTCTGCTTAGGAAGCCATCAATGGCTGAGGATACACTTACCCTGGTCTGGATCCCATCATTCTGGATCCCCAAAAAAAAATCTCCTCCTCTAGGATCCCACAGACAACTGTGGCAAAAACTGGTTACTGCACAGTTTGGAGCGCCCTTTTTTTTTTACACCGAAGTGGAGCTCCCCCAATTTAGAGGCGCTCGCTTTGCTTCCTTCTTTGCTTGTACCTGGACCTGTAATCTGGACAATCCCGACGCGCATGGAAGTGGAGCAATTCAATTTTGTGGAGAAACGAGGGAGAAAAACATGACCGAAAAACCCTTGAAATCCCTAAGCGTCGAGATATCTGCATTATTACTGCACAGTAAAAATTGAATTGAATTGATTTTTATCGTCCACTAAGACGAATAGGCCTATGGGACCCAAACAAACAAACAAACAAAGAGCACATTAGATGTATGACTGCCCAGAATTTAAAAACCCCCGCCCCGAAGGGGATCTCGGAGCCCAGGAAACCCTCTAGGATCCTTGGGACCAGGGTAGCATATCCTCTAGCATGTCTCCTTCTCTAAAGCATCTTATGAGCATTGAACGGGATCTCACACTCGGATTGTAGGTCATTTTTTTACTCTTTGGTTGTTTTAATATACACATTGATTTTGAACCATTCGAGTTCTCCTCGTAGTCAATATGTCAATATGCCACCTTGTCATAGTGGCTACTACAACAATGAAAAGGTTTACAAATGTTTCAATCCTCACACTAAAATTGTGTTACAATCGACACATCCATGTTTATGAGACTTCTTCTAGCTCTACTTGTTTCCAAGTCTCCAATTTCCTCTGAGATTGTGTCATCACCTCTGATGTCGACTCCCATATCCACAACATCTAATTCTTTACCTCTTGATACTATCTCATCTCTATAGGCTCTACTCCATCTATCCTCCATCTTCTCATCCGCGGCATCCATCTATATGTGCTTTATTGGATAAGATTGTCTTTCTTTGCATGATCTTCGTTTCTTATACCCTCAAGCTTGATCTAATGTATATACCATAGTGGAAACCAACCATATGGGTCAATAATTGAGGCTCTTCATTACATCAATACTTGGATCCTACCTTCTCTTATGCAAAGTGATTGGCTCTAGATAGGTGTACGGACTGAAAGTCTAATCAAATGGTGAAAATTAGAGCAAGTCTGCAGGTTCTTCAAATTTGAAAGGAGCTCACTGATGCGGTCAAAATGGTCACAGTTTTCACCTGAATATCAAAAACCATTAGATGGTTGTTCAAATAGCTTCTTTATATATTGAGCTTCGAGCAATAAGTGTGGGACGGGCCCGATGTTACCAGTGATCTGAATCTGAGCACCTAGTCTACCACTTGCATCTAGCTTGGTATGCCAAGATGCATTCTTTTCTTATTGATCAAGGTTTCAATAGTGACAAATAAATCCAACATTATCTCTCTTGCTAGGTTTATATATTAATGATCCCATTATTGTCACTAATTTGTTGCACGCTATTTCTTCTGTAAAATAAACACTTCCCAATAGATTTTTAGGATTGGTCTTAATGAGATGCATCTTAATGAGATAAGTCCAGTCTCTAATAAGTATGTATCCTATCAGAGGCTGGACTTATCAACTTATTTGGATGTGGGTGCATATTCATGTGGGGGCGCCTCCGAACTCGAGAGCTGTTGGATGAGCATATTTACAAGTTGTGCCTCACTTTGGACCGTAAATAACGATCCTTGTTTGTGGAGTATGCTATACCATATGGACAGATTAGTAAAACGTTATAAATTTTGAAACAAATGCGCTTAGGGTATGGGTGCCTTCTACCGTGCCCTAACCCGCAGGCGGGACCAACCCCCCCCCCCCCCTCAAAGCCGCCGCATTACACATCCATCGGTCGTCAA
>JAANSK020262227.1:0-12264 GCA_011763485.2 Isoetes engelmannii | reverse complement strand
TGCAGGTGGGGTCCCGCGACCGGCGTTAGCCGGGAGCGGGTCACCTGCAAAACTGGGAATGGAGGACCAACCTCCATTCCCCTACAAAATAGAAATAGGGGAGCTGTTTTCATTCTACGATATTACAATTCCTCATGTTTTACCTGTAAAGAGCTTCATAAAGATCTCCATAACACCAAAGAACAGATTGGTTTTAGAACAGAGTTTTACCTGCGGCTTTATCTGCGAAGATCCAGTGTCTTTAGATACAGAGTTTTAACTCAAAGTTTTAGAAAGAACATAGTTTTACCTGCCAGATCCACAACAGAAGATGCGGCAATGTTGTAGTGGTGAAGTTCTGAGGAATAAGAGCTACGCTCAGCTAATAAGACCCCATTTGGTCGTCGGATTTCAAGCTTAGTTTAGTTACCCGGTTGGATCAGATGAAGAAAATCTGCATCATGTGCTTGAAGAGATATCCCTATGACAAATGCAACGCCAAAACAAAGAGTTTTTACAAGAAACGGCGCTGCTCTATGGAGATCTCTGCTTCTAGATACAGAGTTTTACCAAGAACAGAGGCTCTGTGAATTGATTCGAAGAAGTGCGGCGGGCACAACCCTAAAGAAAGCCTAAAAAAAGACCTAAGCAGACGGTCAATCGGAATGAGTCGACTCGACTTCCATTCCGCTGTGTAGAGAAATGCCACGTGGCGGCACAATAATGCACCCCAGCAAAAACAGCAATCCTATTTCTATTTTGTTACGCATTGAAAGTGGTGTGCTTGGGTTTTTTCCTTTTCACCCACAAAAGGTCTTTTTCATCCAAGCACGAGACTCGAGACTATTGCTGCAGGGAGGGTGACGTGATGCATCATTTAGTCTCTCTCTATTGAAATAAATTTATTTTTATGAGACGCAATATATTTTGTTGAAAAGACTAAAGTTGCAGGGAGGGTGTTCGGATTCTCCTTATAAAGAAGACATGCACCTTTGCCTCTTCAACCTTTGCGTCTAATATGGCTACACCTGATATGGCACCATCTAGTATGGCTCATACACATGTATATATATTGTATCTCATATTGAATGAATTGAAGTGTCTTGTGGGAAAAGTCTCGTGTGTCTCATTCTAGCTTTCATATTTCTAACAAAGTATTTTATCCTCTAATGACTCCATCACAAGCTGACAAATTATCGTTAAAACCCTTAGTAAGAATCAAGATCTACATCTTGGCAGTCTAAATACATGAAACCAAGAATCCTATTGATAGATCTACACTTTGCCATTAAACCAATTTAATATCAACACCTAATTTCACAGCCTTGCTAATTCAAAGAAGAGCCGCATAGTCCCAAATAATTTGCATATATATAACCTGTTGAGTTTGATGTGTGCTAATTTCATGTACAAAAGTAGTTGAGTCTTTGACAGGAGGTGTAATTACGAAATTTTGCTCTCTATCTCCACTCTCCTCAATGGCTTTCTCGAGAGGCTTTCTTTTAACTGCAAGTGAAAATGCCTTTTCTTAAATCATATAATCGACTACCCACAATTCCCAATAGAGACCCTAAATAACAAGAGACTTGTCATGAAATGTTGCAAGTACCAAAGGCTAATTTAGAATCCTGGAGACATTTATCTCTTTAACATTCTCTTGTAGCGTGTTGTTTGTTTGTTTTTTTTCCAGCCCACTAGACCGTAGGGTCTTATCTGATCAGAAACATCGTAGTTCTCTTACCATATATTCTTCAAGAACATTTGATTTGATGCATACATAGAACATAATATGCGCAATACATTTGGGAAGAAATATTTACATGGTAACATTGATACGAGCCGAAGCCAAAATAGCACAAAAGGAACAAGAATCTAGATAGATTCCCTTAAAAAAACGAAGCTAATGTACAACTTTTTCGATATTGCCATGCAAAACAGCTTTTATATCCTTGTACACTTCATCTGGTCTTTTCGCAGTAGAAATCTGAGTACAAAACCGCGGCCTTGATGATCAGTCAACAATAAAGAGAAACCAAAAACAAAATTTCTTGATAATGTCTGTTCTTACGTTTTTTACGATGTTTGGAGCATTAGTCTTGTAATACTCAATTACAGGCTTGGACTCATCCAAATAGAGCTGAAACCTCTTCCTGATTGTTTCTACATTGTCATCAGCACGTCCAGATGTCTTTCCACGTTCAACCAAACGTCTCTCCATTTCTTCCATTGAACAATCAAGGCTGAGTACCAGATTAGGCTTGCCTACCTGTATACAGATTATTTAACAAACTTAAACTTGTTTTCCATTAGACAATGAGATGGGTTAAAGAGACATACGTGTAACTCAAATTCCTTAACCTGCTCAAGAGATCGTGGAAACCCATCTATAAGAAA
The DNA here is from genome assembly GCA_011763485.2 of Isoetes engelmannii. Taxonomy (NCBI): domain Eukaryota; kingdom Viridiplantae; phylum Streptophyta; class Lycopodiopsida; order Isoetales; family Isoetaceae; genus Isoetes; species Isoetes engelmannii. The sequence continues at coordinate 9,891 of JAANSK020262227.1, read as the reverse complement.
ATGCTTGCATTTGGCAGAATCCAACGCCTTTGTAACTAGCTTCATCATGCTAGCAAGAGGAATAAGCTTTCCTTCTTTCATCAGTGCATCACATTCTTTGCCTAGATCTGTTCCTAGTTTCACTTCAGTGCGCAAAAGATCCCCTGTTGATATATGAGTGTAACCAAAATCTCGAACCTGATACATTAGTGCAAGTAAGCTTAGAACAGCATTTCAGCTTTTATGGTTTAATGAAGGCAGTCAAAATGTTGAAAAATACAAGCTTGCCTTCTTGCTTTAGCCAATATCAATGTTGTTCTCAAGCAAATAGAATATTTTTTTACCTCAAAGACAAGAAGTAAGTCTTACAATACAGGTGAACACTTTAAGACAGACATTGCACTCAGAAGTTCATCAAAATATGTGTTATAATATTATGTGGCATCTTGTATTATTTTTTAGTGCCAACAACATTGCATCTTTGGACCACTGCCAATTGGGATGCAGAATTCATAAATTCAGTTACTTATTTCGGTGGGAAGACCATGGTGGTCAAAAATGCCCTCTACATCCCATATTTGGGATATGATGGCACCGTCCATATTTATCTATGATACAGTTAGCCCTTGATGCTAATTGCAGAGTCTCAAGTTGTTTAAGACAGATGATACTGATGACAGAATCATCTGAGTCCATATGTAGCTTGACTTCATGACGAGCAGCAAAGTGCTCTTTTCCTACCAACATTGACACTGCTTTGCATCTCCAAACCCATCCACATATGCTTATATGGTAAAAGAAAATCATCATAAAAGTGAAGCTGTAATTGACAACCAGTAAAGCCCTTGCTCGCCAGTAGACCCATCGCATAATCTTAAAGAGCCCTTAATGCTTCTCAGCATCCGCAATGTTATTTGTAGCAAAACTGTTTGAACCTAAGCTCATGGACTTATTCTCTGATCCAGGAAATATATTTTTGAACTCTAAATAAGTCTTTACATCTTATCACCATAACTTGCCAAGTAAGCAGACTTCTTTATAGGCCACAACTTCGTACATACATTTAGAATGAGAGAGTCTTAGCAGGATTGCTAGTCTCCTGCAAGTGTATAGCTCAAGCTCCAGATATACCCAAATACAGAAGAAGTGCTTGCCTTAAAGCATCTTTTGTATGAAAGTTTGGGTTTTAAAGTGTACAAAAACTCCATTATGCTCTAGATCAGCATAACCTTGATAGACCTAGGCATTGGAAAGAATAAAATTCAAGAACATACCTTCCTGAAATATCCCTATTACTCCCTAGAGAATGTTGTGATAGTTTCACAAGTGCCGCAAATTTTCCTGAAGTGAACCACAAAGAGTCTACTTATCAATCCATCCTAGAGTTTTCCCCAAATTTTCTCAAACGCCGCTCTAAAATGTGAACAAATCATGTAAAAAATGAACAATTAAAAAAATGACCTATGCTGAACTTTCTCATCCACGATACTGTTAACAGCAGTGCAAAAAACATAAACAAGGGAAATGGAACACAACTTGACATATGACATGCGAAATGTTGTATTTTAATGGGATATAGTTATACAAACCATAAAAGCACATTGAGTTCCTTTTCCAACACCAGGGCCACCTGGAAACAGAACCACCAATCAGACATAATGCCAGTAGTTAAACAGAACTTTAATACAATTTAAACAGAACAACCATAATGCCAGGAAATACATTATTTGAAAAACGATCGGATTACCATGTTGGACTGGAATACCTATTATATTGTTTATTACCCTCTCACAAAAAAACTCTAGCAAGTTGTCTCCTTCCTTCTATGTTACAGACAATTACCCAGTGAGTCTCAAGAAGATCAGTATCATACACTATCGGTAAAGCTCCTGCTCGGCTTCAAGATCCGAATTTTGTAAATCGTTACAAGACCAGAATTCAGGCCTTTGAAATGTTTCGTACTTTACCCACTTAGGCTCTATTCAGTTGAGAAAACATTATAAAGAGAAGACAAAAGCAAAAGCAAACACCACTATGGCTAATCCTTGGTTCTCAGAAGGGTAGAGAGAGAGGAAAGATTGGTATGGATGGCGGGTTATGCGGCACATCGAACTTAGCCTTGCCGTGGCGTGGAACTCCAGCCAGCTTTACATCGGGAAACTGTTAATGAAAAATCTAAAAGCATGTTGACCATATAAGTTCTTCTGCAAATTCGAGTAAGGATAGTTCCATGTTTTCCAGATAAAACCTTATGCACTCTAGATATTTTTCCAAATTTCCTTAGGCAAACATTCCAAATGTCAAGATTACGCTCTCTTTTTTTGTCTAGAAAAAAAAAATGACCATGACGGTGGAGTATTAGAATATCATTGGATAATACTTTATCTGATTTGCCAAAGTTCTTTTGATAGAAAGGTAGAGAGAAAGACCTAGAACAAAGACTATTGTTTTGCTTCTGCAGTCATGTTTTTTATGATCAAAGGTAGCCTTTGCAGTCACTGGCTCAATGCCATACCGTTCTTTTAGTATGCTAGCGATGTGCACAAACACTTCAACTGGAGTGGCTGATGAATTTACCTGTAAAAACCAAATAAATTAGCAACAGCATCAATACCAAGTGTTGAATCCACAATGCACATGGTGGATTCTAACTTAGGGAGGCATTTCCTGTTATCTAAATTTCATCAAAGAACAGACGTCTGCAGAATTTTCGCTTCCAACCTTACCATTATTATTGGAAATTTTTAATGTTCCAAATATGAGATCTGAAGACATGGTACCTTTTTCACAAGGCCTTTGTCTTTGTTTTCATAGTGACTTACAACAGGTACAGACTCTCTTTGAAATGTCTCAAATCTTTTCTTAATTGCCAGTACATTATCATCAATGCGACCACTAGTCTCACCATGTTTTATAAGCCTTTTTTGCAGAACTTCAAAAGGGCACTCAAAGCAAATAACTAAATTGGGCCTGCCACACTGCAGATGTGTTGGTCAGGTTTATATGACAAAGAAAAGTGAGGGATTGATGACACTAACCTTTTCCTCGAAAACTTCTGCCTGCTCCACAGCCCGTGGGAACCCATCAATCAGGAAATGCTTGTCGTTTGATGAGTCCATCGCCTCCATAAGCAGACTCATGGTGGTGTCCACAGGGACAAGCTGTCCTTCTTTTATTGCCTTCTCAATCTTCTTTCCAGATGAAGTTCCTCTTTCAACTTCCGCTCTCAACAAATCTCCTACGGATATGTGAGTAAATCCAAAATTTGATACCATTTCACGACATTGTGTACCTTTGCCACTGCCAGGACCACCTGTAACATCATTAAAAAGTGAGATAAATCGCATGCTCATCTACCTGCATCAGTTCAGAATATGCAAAAATATTGAATTTTCCTCTAGTTCTAAGGACCTGTTAATTATGTATTTTAGTAAGATCTTGCCAATCATTTTACTAACTAGACTAGATAATCATCAGCTCCCCTTTTCTGAAGCTTTTCTTTATAGTCCTTTAATGCCTATTCTAAAATGGAAACTGGAGGCCCTCACAACCCATATTGAACGGCCCCATCAGTGCCATTTAAGTAGGTAGCAAATTCATTGGCACAGCAGCAAAGGTAGTCAATATACGATTCAGTTGAAGCTTGTTTTTCCAAACAGACATAAGAATATTAGATGTGAAGTCATACATTGGTAAAATTTGTGTACCTAATACAAAGATTGTAACTTTTTCCGGCAGCTTCTTCTTTCTGCACCACATCGTTCAGCAATTATTAAAAGGTACAAACAACACAGCTTGGATAAAACCAGGTATAGGGTGCATACGCATGATGCCAGAGAAAGTGATGAGGGTGATCTTCAACTTGTCCTTCGGCATTCTTCTTACTCGGCTTGCAACCCATTGCGAAATAAGAAATAAAACTCTATTTTGATGAAGTCTTTAATTCCCGGAAGAGCGCCATATTCAGATCTTTCTTAGATGAAGCCGAGGCATGGAAGGTCGGAACGCAAACATTCATTTTGGAATTGGGCGGCAAAAGCAGATCTATGAAGACATGGTCCTTGCCTACGTGGCTTTTGACCTACTATTTTCGCAGAGGTAGAATATTCTAGCATATTCGGTAAGCGTGGTAGAAGGTCCTTTATATGTGATGTGGAAGCGCATTCTTGCCAGCCTCCAACCTGTAGAATCCCGGAGCGCCGTTGAGGCACGATCGTAGAATGTTGAGCGTGGTGACTAAGTCTTAACTGCAAGCCTTTGCAGATTATCTCAATCCAACCGTTCCTCACCGTTTGATCAGAACAAATCCATAAAGTTGGGAATATTCTCCTCTTAGAGAATATTCGAGCAAGTACTGCCATAATTTTTGGAACAGTGTTGGGCAAACCTTTTAGGTCCCATCGGAAAATTTCTCATTGTTATTTTGGCCGGTCAGATATCTTGAGTTTAGAGCCGGAAGTTTCCATTGTCTTATCAGAAAACCATAAGGAAACTTGCCCAAAAAACAGGAAAATTTGCAATTTCAACCGGTTGGTTTCTAGTGTTCCCCGGACTTTGCCCAACACTGCTTTGGAACATTCTTTTGAGTACAAAATATTCAACAAATTACGGCCATAATCGTCTGAATATGCTTTTTCTTGTCGCAATGGTTCTGTTCTAGATCTACTCTGGCATCTCTGCTCTTGCATGCCATGGTACCATCGTAGAAGTTGCAAGCCACTGTAGTCGCATCTGAGGCAAATCGACAGCATCTAAGCTTCAGATGTTTTTTCATGTAGAAGCATAAAGGCAACAAGAAATATTAGCATTTCTCATTCCGACTTCCTAACCACTTGTCTTGCAGGTTAACTCAATCCAACCGTTCCTCACCGTCCGATCGAAACAAGGTTAGAAACTTGCAAAATTGACTCGTGTATTTTGGGGACCCATCAGGGCAGTGGTTCGGGCTAAGGTTTTATGTGTGTGTTGTATTTTTTTCCGTATTTTTACCAGGGTTTGAGGTGCTTAATGGCGAATAGGGCTTTTTGTGTCGAAGATGGAAATTTCTACCCATGGTTCGAAGATGGAAATATCTGTTAAGGAAATGGAGTCACGGACAGGTGATTCTCGCATGCCAGTCGTGTCGGGTTTGCTGGACGAAGGAGCAGAGGAGCTTATCGAAGAATGGCTGCGCATGGTGAGTGTTACTCTTCCTTCTCTGTTTCTGTAATTTGTGTTTGTTTCATTAATGGAGATGCGTACGGCTGCACGCCTCAAATTGCGTGTGTATACCATGTGTGTTCCTGTGATTATCAGGGATGTGGCTTCTTTCAAGCAGTGCAGGAAGAAGGATGGAATAAATGTTTTCCATGCATTGGACTGTGAGGGGCGGAGGGCGGAGAGCAGTAGAGATGGGAAGTGTAGGAAAGCAGTGAAAGAGGTGAGAGATGCGGGAATTAACTGGGGTGCAGGGAGGAGCAATTCCTTTGACATTTTGGTAGGTGGTCAGGGGAGGTTTGATAGTGGTGATAGTATGGACCTACTGCCACAAATTCCGTCTCCCCTTCCTGTTGTTCATAGTACAGATGTTGGTATGTCAATACCTGAGAGTGCACCTGCTAGCTCCTTGAAGCATCCTTTGCCAACTGTAGAGAGCCCGCATGTTTCTATCCCAATCCCCCCTGTATTTGAGGATCGCATGCCTTTTCTCTTTCCAGACCCAGCAAGAAAGAGTTGCAGGAGAGAAGTTCTTGGCGGGACTTCACTCACGAGGACGGGGGAAAGTGGGTGGTAGAGGAAGAGGGAGAGGCAGGGATGTCACTATCTGTGAACCCATTGAGGATCCATCTCTGGAAGATGCTGATGGAGGGGGAATTACGTATGTCAACAAGGGAAGAGGTGGAAGGCAAGGACGGGGAAGGGGAAGAAAAACTCGTCTCGTAGCTTGCTGGAAGAGCATGTAGGGCAGGACATTGCTGGTGGAGCTGGGGAGAAAATAGTGGATGTCATGTCAGTATTGGATGTATCTGTAACTATTGTGTTTGGAGGAGCAGATGTGCATGTATCTCTTTACGAAAGGGTAGTGGAGTTTATGAAATTGAACTGCAAGGCAGGTGTTGTTGCATTGGAGAGAGAGTCCTCCTTGGACCATACATGTGCAGGCAGTCTTTTGGATGGATGGAAAGACCCCTGCCAGCATTAATGTGTGCATTAAAAATTTCCTTGGCTGGAACCAGAAGAGGCCTGCAGGAGCAATCATCCTTTGCAAGGCATTAACTGGAAGCAGGTTGCACTGCTTCGAAGGAATAGTTGGGTATTGCCTTAAGGACCTTGGCAAGCTTCATTTTAAGGTCCATCTCCACAACGTGACATCAGATCAGGTGAAAATTAGAAAGGAGTTGTACGCCTTGTATGGGGCGGGTGATTTGAAGCCTAATCATTCTGGATAACAGGAACACTATGGACAGAGCGTTTCACTATCTCTGTTACCATGCCGAGAGGTTTAGGACTGCATCATTCATACACACTGTAAAGTGCATGCTCCAGATTGCTAAATTCCGCTTGGCGAGTTCTTGGGTTCTGCCCAATAACTCGGCGTACCTCTCGCTTGAACGCATGCAAGCAGCGTGGCGCATAATGCTGGCGCCTGAGCACTGTGCTTACAAAGACGTGCGGATGGCTCTATTTGGTAGTCAGTCGGGAATCGTACCAGTGGAGAAAATTGGAATGAGAAAAAAGAGAATGTGGGACAATGTGGACAGCTTTGAGGATAGGAAGGAGAGCGCAGGTGGTAGCAGCAGCGCCGATGATTTTATACTTGCAGATAGCAGTGTGTGCCCTCCATCTCCAGATATCACTTTCCCTGATGCAGATTTCATTCGCCTCGATATGCACGATTGGGAATGTGATGTGGGATGAACTGGTAGGCTATAATTTTGTATGTGAAATTAATAAGATTGATCATACTGACATTGCTTCATGTTTCTTACAGGTGTGAATAGTGCTGGCGATGTAAATAATGTGAATAACAAAGCGTGAGGTGATCGTGATCAGTGACAGTTCAGCAGATTCCACGTCAGAGATCCAATCCAGTGTTGAGTGTGGTCCTTCTAAGGAGAATCCGAACACCCTCCTTGCAACTTTAGCCTTCTCAACAAAATATCCTTCTAAGGATACATCCTTTCAAGGAGAATCCGAACACTCTCCCTGCAGCTTTAGCCTTTTCAACAAAATATTTGTATCTCATAATTAAAGATGCCTCTAATCATCCATCCCTGCATTTTTAATCTAGTGTTTGGATCAAAAAAACATTTTATGGGTTAAAGGGGAAAAACCCAAGCACTGTCAAAACATTGGGCCCCACTCTGCCGCTGTAGTGGAAAGACACACATAACCTTGCTTTTGGCAAATCCAAAAACTAAGGATTTTCCAACAAAAAACATCTTCCACTAGTAGAACAAAAAAGTGTCAGGACAACCACCCCAGTCAGCATCTTTATAGCCTATCAAAGTCAACACATCAACATCATTCTACCATTTCAAAAGCTACAAATAATAGAACTTTCACGTGATGTAAGTATGGTAACATTGCAAACAAAAATTGTATCATTATCGATATATAAGGCAATGAAAATCAGAAACCAAGTGTTCTCCAAGATTTTTGCCATCTTAACATCCATTTGATGTATATGAATATCATGTTGAACTGCAAATGCTAACAACACTCGCAAACTAGTCAGACATACAACTGGTGAAAAAGTTTCCTCATAGTCTACACCTTCAACTTGTGAGAAACCTTTGACAATAAGACGGGCTTTAAATTTATCAAAAGAACCATCAGCTTTAACCTTGGTCTTAAAAAGCCACTTACATTGAATAGGCTTACGGTCTACGGGTAATTCAACAAGTTTCCATGTACCTTTAGTGATCATAGATTCATACTCAGCCTCCATAGTCATTCTCCAAGATCCTGCTTGATCTGAATTTAGAGCATCTTTAACAGAAATTGGATCAACAGTCATAGCCAAAGCAGAATGACATTCTAAAATTCATTATGTCGGCTTGCAAGCTCGACGAGCAACAACACCATCATGAGAAACCTCATGAACAACTTCATCAAGACCACCATGATCTTCATCATCATTATAATGATTATTAGCAAAATCATCATCATTATAATCATCATTAGCAAAATCATGAACAACTTCATCAAGACCTCTATGATCTTCCCCATTATCATACGCATTATTAACAGGGGCATCGAGAGTCTCGACAGGAGCAAGAGCAAGAATTGAATTGGGTTCATCAATCAAGGCAGGTGCAATGACAGGAGCATTATGATGGACAATAACAGAAGATCATCATCTGGAAAAGGAAATTCAGCAAGGATCTCACTTTCATGTTGGCTATTAGGCTCAAAGTGTAACATAGAAAACTCATCAAAAGTAGCATCACGACTAATGACAACCTTTCGGGAAGCAATATCCCAAAAGTGATATGCTTTAGCATTAGAAGCATATCCAAGGAAAATAGCTTTCTTAGCAACATCATCAATCTTTTTCTTTTATTTTTTTCAATAGGAATATGAACATATGCAATGCAACCAAAAACACACAAATTAACAACATTGGGTTTAATACCAAACCAGACTTCAAATGGAGTTTTATCTTTCAAAGAAGAAGTAATCAAGCGATTCTGCACATACACAGCAGTGGCAATAGCTTTTGCTCAGAAACACACATCCAAACTAGAATGGATAAGCATGCAGCGCACAAAATTCAAGATAGTGCGATTCTTCCTCTCGGCAATACCATTCCGTTGAGGAAGGCGCAGTGTATTCACGAAGAATGCCTGAATATGCACAAACTAGGTCAAAAGCCAAAGATTTAAACTCACCACCATTATCGGTTCGCAATCTTTGAATCATATGTCCAGTTTGGACCTCAACCATCCTTTTAAATGTACGAAAGACAGATAGTACACCGGATTTTCTAGTACAAAATACACAAAGGTATGGCGAATATGATCATCAATGAAGAGAAGGAAGTATCGGGCTCTACATAATGGGCCACAAAGATCTGAATGCACAAGTTCTAAGATCTGTGTTGCACGATGTCCTTCTCCAGAAAATGGGTGACGATGTTGCCTATCAAGAGCTCACAACCACTTAAGATTCCATGTCTTGTTAATGTGAGACCATCCACAAGGTCATCACAGCTCATATCTAAAAGAGCTTGAAAGTTAGCATGACCAAAACGTCGATGCCACAAAGTACTGATCATTCATCTTGAGTTCATAAAGATTACCTTGGCGAAAAGCAGCGGCAAAAAGAAATCCATCTTTTATAAAGCGGCAGGCATGTCTATCAAATTGGAGCAAGGGAAAGAAGATTGCAATAAAGGTCCGGCACATGTAGAACCCATATAAAAGCTTCACACCAGAAGATGTGTCAGAAGGGTTATGAATTCCAAAAAAAAGTTTATGCTTTGTAGCAAACGTCTTGTAATAACATTCATCTTCAAAGTCAATCTCCAAGGAAATTATCCAATTAGAGATATTCAACCGGTCGATCTCCAATGAGACTTGCCAATTAAAGATATTCAATCTGTCAATCTCCAATGGGACTTTCCAATTAGAGATCTCCAATAGTTAATCTCCAACAAGATTTTCCAATTTTAGTAAGTCAATCTCCAATGAGATTTTCCAACGTCCAGTAAGTCAATCTCCAATGAGATTTTCCAATTTCCAGTAATGTTACAACCCCATGGATGAGGACGAATCTGGCTACCTTGAACCCTCTGGGTTCCCCACTCTTCGAATCCCCTGGACTCCCCACGCCAGAATCGTGTTGATCCCTCGTGTGACGTTCCCCGTAAGTATACGGGTATAAATACCGTATCATACGTGACACGTCACCGACCCACGCCCCAAGAGG
>JAANSK020262216.1:0-12265 GCA_011763485.2 Isoetes engelmannii | reverse complement strand
GCTTTTGGTGTTTATACTCTTGAATGCCATGTAAATTACCAGATTCAACGAGCTGCTCGAGAAATGTTCCACAGTATTTTCCTGGTTGGGTGTATTTTCCCTCCCTTTTTAGTGGCATTTTATGTTGGATATTTCGAGAGATAATGACAGGGTATTCGTTTTTGTTTATATTGACTTCTGAGGTTGAAGGGTGCAGTTGTTTTTGTTTGATGATTTAAACATGGGAACAGGAAAACATGGTTCAGCTTTAAGTGCTATATTTTTTGCTTACCAATATTTGAAGTCTGCGTTAGAGCTATTATTTGAAGAGAACAGATAAATGAAGATAATCTAAGTTTGTTGGTCGTGATGGCTGAGACTTACATGTACTTATGTATGCAATTGAAGGTTTCAATTAAGTCTCATCTGTTTCAATCCCTGTTCTGTGCGTTTTAAAAAAGTCTATTGCAAAAGAGTCGTACATCCAGCAACATTAAATTCTAAGTTTTATAAGATTTGAAGCCTTATATTCAAAAGTATGATAACAACACAGGCAATAAACTTCCATTATCCTCGCAACAAAACGTATAATCCCTGTACAGAAATCAATCGTGCGCTTGTGACTGAGCTCAAGCAGCACTCTAATGGGAGAAAACCATGGCCATATCCCTGATGATGAGCACAGTAATTTTTTAATGCATGCGCAGTGCATCACCAATTTATACAAACTGGGTATGTGACAGAATTTATACAAACTGGGTACGTGACAGAACGGCAACCGTACACTCCTCTCTACAGTTATTGCACCATCAGAAGTTGAGAATACTTCACTTTCTATCTCGAAGGCTTTGTTCTTCCACACTGCCTCAATGCGTCATTTAAAATTTCAAACAGCATTGTTTATTCGCATTACAATAATAAGCATGCATTTAGCATAGTCAAGCCTGTGATACAGCAAGCGGTGCTCTCTCATCTTGTGCCACTGGTAAAAGAACATAGACATCATGTACATCTGACTTTGATACGAAGCCCGTATCTTTGTCCATTGCATAGCAAATATATACAGTATCTACAATGTTGTTCATTATCGCAATCAGTAGCGACAAGATGAAGATCAATACTGCCCATGATATTGCTGTTGCAACATAAATATTATTGCTTGGTTGGTTGAGAATACTTAGAACACCATACATCTGCCAAATAGAAGATAAATTGTGTTAATTTCTGCTTAAATGACAACAGAACGTAAGAAAGCATAGCAGACACTAAGAAAGCACATAACAATGATTTCAATAATGCTTTTTCTGATTCTATGTCTAGAAACTTTAATCTCTATCTCTTAATTTTCTTTCACTTACCAACAAGGCATACGCAAGTGAGACAAAAAAAACAACTGCTCCTAGTAGCCGAGAAGAGATCACTTCAACAAAAGCTACAGACAATAAGTTGCGTTTGAGCATATCATAAGTCATCTTAGCTGATGTACAAAACCTTTCACCAGTGATGGATGCAAAATCCATCGTGAACTCTGTGACAAATTCAACGGCCTTGAAAATAGTGTCCATGCAACATTGGACAAAGGATGCAAGTACGCCTCCCCCATTTCTTATCTCATGATCAAATATCAGCCTCATCAGGCGCACAAAAAGGAAAATCAAAGCAGAGAAGCACACTGTTCCAAACGATGAACTAAATGCTTGTCTGCATGGATAGTAAACGAGAAGTGAGAAAATTTTTAAACTTTGTAAATACAATAGAACATAAAATTGGTATCAATTGTAGTGGCATTGGTATTATTGCCATGAAGCAACATGAAATGGAAATTAACCTACCCAAGGGATCGTCTCATAGCTCCAACTAGTTTACTGTTGGCTGGTGCAAAGTACCACTGTGCGACAGTGCCACTTATAGTAAACACCTTTGCCTGGATAGCTACAAATGATGACCACAACAAAGCAAAAACCGCTAATACAATATAGGCAGGCACCCACCCTTCTGTCTTCCATACGCAGCAGTCTATTGCAGTGCCCCTCCCACATGGCAGGTCAGGATCATTTTTCAGTTTTGAATTAGGAACTATCCTCCCATTCATATATGCAAATATGATGAACACTACAAGTGGAGCAATTACAATCAGAAGAGCTAATGAGACACCTGGAACAAGAAGCAGAAGCTGTAGATTGTTATAAAGAGCTTCAGCGGTTGTCGTTAATACTCTGATAGTCAAGTCTATTCTTGCAAAGTTTGCAAAAACTATCCATATGAACGCGAGACAAATCAAAAGTGCAAAGGTAAATATGGTGATCCTGAGAGCAAGACCCAGGCTGTCTTTGCATTCTTTGCTAAATGAGCATAGTACAAACCAGAGAATGTCGAGACCAATTAAGATCACGAACAATGAAGGAAGGCTAACATAAACAAGTTGTCTGGTGTAATTCCTTAGAAGCCATATCACTCCTAACATTATAGGGATGCTGAGAACAATTGTGACAATCATGCAGGCAATGAAAGTGAGTCCAAATACTTTATTAGGGCCCCTGATTACTGAATAGAAACTGTGCCCTAGACTCAACTTTCCGGTTGAAGAAACTCGAGCAGCATAGTTAACGTTTATCTCTTCTGTTCTCATATAACCAACAAATAATGCATTACTGGGAGGCCTTGCATGCCCCTTCATCGTATCACATCTACTTTGGTTGCGAATATAATGGGCACTTTCCGTCCAGTGGAAATCTGAATTATGATGTACAATCGAAAAGATCCCCAAACCAAGAGTGGCCGAGAAGGTGATGAGGAACAAAATAGCAAACAGAACATCCCTGAATGGTCTATGCCCATTGTTATAACCAAATGACGTCTGCTCTTGTGGATCAAGCAACAGTGTTACCTCGTTCTCTTGGTGTTTGAGCAGGGGCTCTAGTCCGTCGTTGCCATTGCTAGATTCAGGATGCAAATCTTCATTCCCCATTATGATTCAAAGAAATTCTTATGCCTTTAGCAGCGAAAAAAGCATTATCATGAGGTCCGCTCGCATTATCCTGGGAAAGGAGCTGACACCAAGGGTCTTCACTGTATTAAGAACGTAAAAGTAATATTATATTTGACTATAGGCATTCCATGTGCTTGTTCACAAGGTGTGGGGTTATGTTAAACATGCAAAAGATACCCAATACATGTTGTATATTTTAGTTTAGCATTTGAGCACAAACCGCAAATATTTTTAGGTGTTTTGGAAGAGTACAAAATTATTGTCTTGACAAAGTGGCACTTGTTGTAAGTTAGTATGGTCTTGAACCTCAATTGTAAGTTAATATGGTCTTGAACCTTAATTCAAATTCAATTAAGACTGCAAATAGAATAGAATTAAAAAAATCCAACTAGCAATAGCGCAGGCTTGGGGCAGAGTTGGGTGGGAGAGTGAAGGCAGAGAAGGATGAAAAAAGACTAATGAACACAAGGAAAGAGAGTAGGAGGGAAATTAGAAATGCACTTGGAAAAAGAGATCTATGAGAGCACGAAAGATTGGATAGGCTATGGATGTTGTAAGCTCAATACTATTGAACTGAAGTGAATTAATCTTGATCGCCCATGGAGACCAAAGGTCTATATGGGACCTAATACAATGGATGTAGTAAGCGCATTTGGAAAGTCGATGCATTCAAGGCTCCAACCCATGAGGGCCATGCATCTATAAGTTAGACCAAATGTGGCTAAATTATTTTGAAATTGTACTTATGCCCGACAAGTTGGCACTTTTTACTAGTATATTTTAAAACTATCTTTTTCAATTGCCGTTCTAGCTAAACACCCCGTCTTGGGGGGCATTTTGGTAGCATAATACATCTTTTAGACAAATAATAAAGGCATCTTATATATCTAGGAAATTGTTGTGGCCACATTGGGCTTAGGTGGTCCCATGTGGCATCCCAAGTGCCAAGTATACTACATCATAACCATGTGGAACGCTTGTATGACTTCCTCCCATACCAAATGGCACATTGAAATGCCTTGAATTAGCCTTAGCTGGTGTTAAATCATGACAATTGTGCTGGCATGGCACTTATAACAATGTGCCACATGGCGTGATGACGAATCACTACACGGCTTGTTTATGTAGATACCTCACACATAATGACTTTTGGCCTGTTTACATAGATACCTCGTACACAATGAGTTTGGGAGTATTTGAGCTAAGGCATGCGATGAAGATCCATTATGCATCATAGAGCACATTACATATATCGTGCATGATAAATGGTTATAATGTTATACCTATTTAAACCTTTATTAGCACTTTGCATATTAATCGCATGTCCTCTCAAACCTTTTATTATTTTCAATTGCCTCGAACATATGTGTGTGTAAGGTACCATACAAACTCAATCTTGGGGTACATGTACCATGCATACGCTTCTCATAATTGTCTACTTTAAATATAGGGAAATTTACCAAAATAACCTTAATTGTTGACTAAATTCCCAAAAAGCCCTTTGATTTTAAAAATGCCCAAAATGCCCTTAATTCTTAAGTATTTTCCCAAATAGCCCTTTGTACTTCATGACATTCTTCTTTTCCCTGCATTGTCTACCAGTGATCTAAATTTATGACCCGCAACATGGATTTCTTATATGGTTGCATGGTCATGTACACAAGGCAATTTATGATGGACTTTGAAGACTTTATTTTTATTACTTGATTATCTGTGATGGGTTTTAGAGAGCTTTTTTGCAAACTTTCTTGGATGGGGTTGTGGTAATGAAGATTGATTGTATGTATGATGTCAATGTCTTTCTTATTGCAGTAGTGGTGAATTAATTTTCCTTACATTCTCGTTTTGCAGTTGCTTTCTCTCCTTGCCTTTTGCGTTCTACACATTGTCTGAGTGTATGTTATGAAGGACTTAAGAGTAGGCCATCAATTTGATTCAATCTTGGACCTTCGGAATGGTGTCAAGAAAGTAAGGATTGATTCTCCATTGTAAAAACGTGCAGGATATTAGTGGAAAGTGGCAATTTGAAAATTTGCAGGGACTTTTGTCAATTTTAAAGTACAAAGGGCTATTTGGGAAAATACTTAAGAATTAAGGGCATTTTCAAAATACAAAGGGCTTTTTGGGAATTTAGTAAAAAATTAAGGTTATTTTGGTAAATTTCCCTTAAATATAATAGAATAGAATAAAAATTTTATTGTCCACGGAGGCCAATTAGAGGTAAGAAATATCTAGGTAATGGGCAATAAATTATAAACACGTGATGATTTAATCTTCATTGTCTCAACACCCAAGGAAGGTATAATTTTAGGAATTAATGATTTATTGGTTAGTTTACACACATAGTTTCTTACCATGGTAGAAGATCATGGTGGCCGGGTGTCTCAGGAGAACATGTATAATATCAGAACGACTGAACCATTTTTAAAGGCTTTACAACACAATTCCTATCTCCAAATATAATGTATGTCTAAGTTTGGTGGTTTTGTATAGGCATGTACATCTCTAAGAAGATATGGTTGATGCTTTTGAACATAAGTTGCTATCACATAGTTGTCCACGTGAACAATTTCCTTTGTGGCTTCGGGGATATCTCCAAGTTGGCTAGTTTGGCATGTCCGAATGTTGTTGTTCTTAGATACGTATTCTGCCATATATTAGAATAGATGTTTTATCGTTCACGGAGACCAATTGGTCTATGGGACCCAAACAAAGAGAGCAGCAAGCGTGTTACTATTAGGAATAAAAAATCCCCATCCCGAAGGGTTTTTGAGGGAAAATCTTGGCAGTAATAAGTATGCTGGTATACGGTACAATGGTATAGTGCAATTCAATATGGCACCAGAGGATAGAGCTGAGTCTGTACATAACCATTACCTCTTGAAGGTATCATCCCACCAAGCCTACGGAGGCCATATTCAATAGCACATGCAACGGGCAGTTAGACACAACTAACTGAACATACCGTGCTCAGATATGATCGAGTGTTGTGCAGGGCGTACATGACATTCACCCTCAATGGCTCCCATTTGGCAATATTGATAGATTCTGTCCTCGCGTACCTCTCGGGTCCATCGGCCTGTCTCGAGTGGAGGAGATGTGCGGCCGTGCGGATGAAAGCTATCAGTATGTGCCTATGTGTTATGGCTCTCGTGTGAGCGTGGGATTGAACTTCTATTGATAGTGTGCCAGTTTGACGTGTGTCAAAGTATCTATATCCCAGAGTTTGCTAAGGAAGCAAGCATCAGTACAGCCTCAATTGATCGTGATCCTTCTGTGTTTGTACCCGCATGCACCTGTGTGCCTGTACATTCCATTGGGAGAATCACTGAGCATGCTTGTCCTTCCAGCAGACTTTGAGGTGATGTGGACTTATTGCTATAGCTAAAGCAGGATTGGGCAAACGGGCATCACCCATACCAACTACCTTCTTCAAGTAAATGATATGACGGTCCATTGTGGCCCTTTGGAGGGGTAAGAAATTTGTCTCTTGCAGCAGTGCCAAGAAGGCCTTCTCTACCTGTTCTAGGTCATTCTAGGTAGGTGGCAAGGGATACCACTAGACTGCACACCTCCGCCTCGTACAAAAGAACAGGCTCGAGCAAGGACCTAAATAGGTGTGCCTGATGAACCCAGACATACATCTCTGCCTTGTGACTGTTATTCTACATGGCATATAGTGCTTTCCAGCCTGTTGTGCATGCAACCTGATGGAAGGGTCCTAGTGTGTGGTAGTAGGAAACTCGATTCCCAAATATTTGTAGGTCAAAGCCACCTCCACATTTTGTCCCTGATAAGTGGAGGGAGGCATTCGCTGACGTGGGGATGAAACTAGCAGCACTCTAGTTTAGCCAAGTTAACCCGCATGCCAGTGAATCGACAAAAAATGTCTAGAGCATGTCTTCTGGAGTGTAGGCCAAGATGTCTATAGTTGTCGTCAGCAGATTAGTTGCCAAACTATATGATGCATGAGCTGAACCCCCCCTCCCCCTCCCGGCCCCCCTCCATGTTCAGCAAGCCAATCTTTCAAATGATCAATATATAGGCCAAAGCGCGTCAAGGAGAGGGGGCAACCCTGGCGCATTCCAATACTACTGATGACAGGCTGTCTTGATGGTGTCAAATGGCCTTAGCATACCTCATATAGCCTGTATATTGCATTTTGCAAGTCGACAGGGATCCCTAGCTACCTCAATTTGTCCCACAACTTGTCCCTAGGCACAATGTCAAAAGCTTTTGTGAAAACCACAAAACAACAATACAGGTCTTGTTGGTTTTTCTACTATCTTCAATCAGGTTCTCAGAGTGAGAATATGATCAATGGTGGAGTGCCTGGGCCGAAAGCCTACCTGTGTGAGAGCCAACAATTTTGCAAAGAGGGAGTTGAACATGATGGGGCGATAGTTGGCTAGGCAGTGATCGTCAACTACCTTGTATACCGGAATAACTCTGCTAGTGGTCCATTGCGGGGGAAGCCTTCTTGTAGTGCTCTATTGAATAATGTCGTTAGGATAGGTACCATTAGAGCCCCATCCCATTTGAGAAGCTCTGCCTGCATGCCATCCAAATCTGTTGCCTTCGTTAGCGAGATATTGTAGGCCCATTGTAACATCTCCCTCTATAATAACTAATGCTAAGTCCATCTGTGGGGGTATTGCTGCCCGACCCCTCAGTGGATCAGAAAGTCATAGCAAGTATTGCACCCATTGCTCCGAGGTGATATTCCCTATAGGTTGCAGAGGCTTGCTCAATACCTTCTCCAGAATGTCATGGGGTGACAATCCAGGAGATAGAACATTTGTTGCTGGTGTTCTGTGAGGTATCTGGCTTTGTTTCCCTCGAGGAAGGCATGCTATAATTGTCTGATGTCCTGCGGGCGCAAGGTGGAATTAGTAACTTGTTGAAGCCAGCGTTTAATTCTCATGAAACCACCAGTTGCCAGGGAAAGTGGTAGCTCCCAAGGGCCTCTGGGAGCTGCTCTCCAAAAGCAACTATCAGCAGTCGTCATGAGTACCTGAGTCAACTGGGCAACATGTTGTTGTCCTGGTTGCTGTAGTATTCCCTCTAGGTCAACCATTTGGGCATAAGTCTCTGCGTGACCATAGTCTAGGTGAAGCTGGGGCACGGGGGGTGTTGAGGCAATGGACGCGTTGGCAGCCTGCCAGTTCACGTAAGGGGTAGGTGGTCTCACTCTACTTTCTCGTCCTGACTATCTTTTCCAATGCCAAAATCGGTAATCAGATGCAGATCATGCTCCTTCACCAGTACATAATCCACAACACTGAAGTCGCCCCCTGGTTCTCCTGTTTACATGTGCATCGGCTGGAAGATGGCCATTCGATCAGCCCATTGCAAATGACCAAGTCAAAGATGCTCCATAGCAACAACAACTACCTGCCATTGCGTGTAACCTGGTGGTCATCTGATGTCCTTGACTGAGCTACCTCTATGGGGTTCAGTTGTAGCATATCCTCTGCTAAAGGTTCAAATTTTGGGAGTTGCTCCACCCCCATGCATGCATTGAAGTCTCCAAGCAACATGACCTTGCCCAATTGTTTGTGATGCTGTATGTCATCATATAGATCGACATAAGGCTCCAACCTATCCATGTCCGAATGCGTGTTATATAAGTTGCTCTCGGCATGTGGAAAGTAGCATGCTACCACAAAGAGGGGGTTGCCACTGTCATGCTGCACACGTATCCACAAGTAGCGATTATGTCTCTCTGTCTTGTGTAGAGAGAATGATTGCGCCAAGGTTGTATGATAGTTAGCAGGCGACCATTTCTCCCTGTCTGCCTGTGCACTCATTGAACATTGAGCAATGCAGATAGCCTAAAATGTCTGGCAGCATATGCCCTACATGTTCCCATGAATCTATAAAGAAAATGAGATTCATATTTGCTGCAATAGAGTTGAGACTTTCTCCTTCCTGCTAAAGGAAGACACGACAGTTCTAGGACACTACACGAAAGCACAATTCCTATTTGTCAGCATGAGATGCAAATGTGTGAGGGATTGCAGTGGCCGTAGGGGAGGGTAGTATGTGGTGCATGAGCAGGAGCAATAGAGGCGACGGGGGTAGGAGTGGCGGCAGGAGCTGGCGGAGCTGAAGCACCAACAGAGGTAGTTGTGGCAGGTGCTGGAGTGGAAACAGGAGTAGCAGCAAAAGGGCCTCCAGGTGCTGCAATAGCATGATGCAATGCATCTGTGACCTCAGCAGGTGTCGGTCAAAAAATTTACATCTTGCTCGGGACCAATCCTGTGGCCCCGCCCTGGCTGCGGACGTTCCTTACCAGCGCTAACTCTTGCCGACGAGACTCCTGTTGCACCGAGTTGAGATCATGGTCAACATACAGGTTGGTCCCCTTCAATTGCTTGCCCTGACCCAATATTGCGTCTCGCACTCGTGTGCATATGACTGTGGATGTGACAATGTGTGAGCGGTCAGGGCATTGAGCACCAAGTCGGCTTACCTGAACAATGTGTACTGGTGTCTTGTAATGGGAGAAAGGACCAGATCCTGAAGGTGGTTAATGAGATGCTCTCTTGCTTCCTCTGGAAGTCCACGCACCACCACATTGTGGCGTCTTCGTCTTAGTTCATGTTGTTCGAGCAACGATGGTTGTCTCAACAGGTGGTGTCTCCTGTATGTGCAGTGCAGTGCGGTCTGTGCCTTAAGGCGTGAATGCATAGGCCGTCGAGGTGGAGCAGCTGATGTCTGTCTGGAGTGGTTGGCGGAAGTGGCCCTCTTATCCTAAAGTCGGGAGCACAGTTCTTGCTAGACCTAATTTTGCCTCATTAACTCGTGCTTGCACTGCTGCAGTTGCTCATGAGCTTCGGCATTGAGGCCCTTAGCTTGTTGGGCGACGGTTGCCTCCAAATCTTACAAATCCAAATCCCGAGCAGCAGAGCTATGTTCCAGCTGTTGTAGTTGGGAGTTAATTGCAGCCTCCCATGGCGATGAGTTTGTCTCGAGTATGTTCACCCTATTCTGAAGGGTCTGGAGCCTTGATTGACTTTCTCCGATGGCTGTCAAGTGTCCTTTTGTTATGAACATAGTGGAGCTGCAAGCTTCTAAAAGAAACTCAGCTCTTCATTTAAAGCTTAGCATCTCAATTCGAAATTCTACTTAATCTAAAACAAGGATTAATTCTCATAATTCTAGATTGGCTGAATAGTTACATCTGTTCTTCAAAAGCTGAATGCACCTGTTCTTCAGAAACTTCTAAACTAGTCTACCTAAGTCTAGAATTTATCTTCTTAAATTCTAGATTCTAGAACTATAAATCTACCTACCACAGTTCCGAAGTGAAACCGGAACAATGCTCTAATACCAATTGATACGAATGAGTAAACACCAAAAAGGATCTGCAAGACAATCATCAAGAAGTAAAGAAAATAAATCACTTAAGGCAAAGCAAACCACCTAGCCGAGCTATCATGAGCAAGAGAATCCCCGAGAAAGACTGAATTTAGGAATAAGAAAGGATTAAGGGAAAACTAATTAACTATTAGAGAAATCCATCTCTAGCAAGATCACAAATTCAAGAAGAGATTGAAATAATAGAATACGCTAGAAAGAATTATGGGAAATCACCAAAGAATGAAAGCTTATCCAAGCAACCATTCAAATATCAACACAAAGGTTCAAGAGGATTCAAAAAGATATAAGAACGGAATAAGGATTTGATGCCGGTTGCTGAAGATTCGACGATAATCTGGATCTGGTGAACTGGGTTAGAATTCCTCCTCAAATGACTGTAGTTGTAAGCCTTTATCCAAGATGTTGCCTTCTCGGTGCATATGTCCGCGTCAAAGTAAAAATGTTGGTCGTAGATGTCCCCTTTGTCCGCAGCCTCTCCTTAGGGGCTCCAGCATCAATCCTTTCAGCGCAAATCAGACCCCGGGGGAATCAACAGTGGCCAGGTCAGATAGCACAACAGAGATATTGGATTCGCTTGTTGGGGCTTCACGCCTTCAATTCGATCTGCCCAACCCAGTCTAAGCCGGACTCAAGCCTTTGGTCGGATAGCCACATCCCAGGGTTGCACATCAGAGGTCTTGAATTTGCTTGTTGGGGGCTCCCCGCCTTGGATTAGATCTGCCCAACCTAGTCTCAGGTGCCGCATTCAAACCCATGGGACTTCAACAATCAGACAGCTCGGTTATGTGTAGTCGCCTTAGCATCAGCTGCCACAACCATCACTCCAAGACCACATCAGCCACGGGGTTCTCACGCCGAGGTTTTCCAGGTTCTTGTCATATTTCTTTATCAGATTCAGGCTTCTAGCTGCCTCATGCTTCTGTCATAGGGCTGCGGAGGGATTTCCATCTTGTAATTCTGCACCCTACTTTTGCTGCTACTGCTTTTCCGGTAATTTTGCATCCTACTTTTCCTGCTTTTCAAGTCCAACTCTGTGTTTTCTCTCCCCTTGATTCTCTTTCAAGAATGAGCCACAAGACCCCTAATACTGTGCACTTTGGTGTGCGGATGGCTAGAAACAAGCCATCCGCAAGCGAATCCCTACTATCACAGCCGCCACCGCATCCTCCAAGTTCCAAGTCCAGTGCCCAGCTTCATGACCAGACACTGCCTGTGCCTATCGATTTTCCCGCCTCTCTTTCTGGGCCACAGCAAACTCTCCGACTTGGGCTCAACAGTTCTTTTGGACATTCAAGCCCAGTGTTTCGCGCCTACAATCTAGGGCCTTTTGTATGCTATTCATTTTTTGGGGGGAGGCGGAGATGCGATTAACTCTCCGACTGTCTCTGTTGAGTATTAGACGCAATTGCTGCAATTGCTACAGGACTTTGTGCCCAATTCAGACTACGAGGAGGTAGATGCTACAGTAGAGACATTAGAGTCTAAATTGCCAGAGGAGGCACCGTCCACTTCTGCCGCCACAGAGACCAATGACTTGCTGCATACCACCTCCACTGCTACACAGACCGAGGACTCATTGCATACGCATGCACAAGCAGCTTCCATCAAGCCGTCGTTACCTGTAAAGCACGATATTGATGCAGAGTCCCAAATGGAGGCCGGGGTCCAGGCATCTCCTTTAGGCGCGGCGGCGCCAACGCCACCCGATACCGGGGCACTGAATGTGCGAATCATAGGGGTGGGGGAAGAAGACACCGAGGGCCAGACGGATTTGGACGTCGCTACGCAGTTCTTCCATGTGACGTTCCCCGTAAGTATACGGGTATAAATATCATATCATACGTGACACGTCACCGACCTACGCCCCAAGAGGTACTTGTTATGTTAACATGTTAGTCTAACTTGATATGT
>JAANSK020262205.1:0-12266 GCA_011763485.2 Isoetes engelmannii | reverse complement strand
GTGCCAGTGCCAGTGCCAGTGCCAGTGCCAGTGCCAGTGCCAGTGCCAGTGCCAGTGCCAGTGCCAGTGCCAGTGCCTGTTCTTGTGACGTGGGGTGTGGCGCTGCAGGTGCCGGTGCCGATGCCGCTGCCGGTGGCGGTGTGGTTGCCGTTGCCGTTGCCGTTGCCGTTGTCGTTGTCGTTGCCGTTGTCGTTGTCGTTGTCGTTGTCGTTGTCGTTGCCGTTGCCGTTGCCGTTGCCGTTGCCGTTGACGCTGCGTCGTTCACGAAAATGTGCCGCCCCAGCAAAAAAAGTCACCCCCACGATGAAATGCTCGAGGGCTGTCTTCAGCAACTGAGCAACGCGTGCCCATTTACTCAAGTTCGGGACTTGGTAGAGTCGGATGTCGATAGCGGAAGCAACAATCTCCATGATGAAGAAGGCAGTGACAAGAGTTTCGCCTGTCATGAGTCACCGAATGAGTAAGGTTCACGCTGCAGCGCACAATAAACAGGCAGAGAGGCGACTTACATGCGTATTTCCTCAAGCGTCGGCCGTGGCGGACACACCAACCTCGAGGGCGATCCACAGCGTCCCGGTCGCGGGCGGCGTTCGCGCGGCGATCACGTGGAGGCGGTGCGGGTGCGGGTGCGGGTCCGGGCGCGGGCGCAGGTGGATCATCATTGACCTGCACGTAACCGCCTTCACGAACACACCGGTCCAATGCATTTGAGTCAGCATTGTAGTGGCATTAGTATGGTGCGGATCGCGGCACGTACAAGTAGTCGTTGATTCCTCCATGTTGTGTGGCGTCCGCGCACAATTCGGAAATGACTGCCGCCTTCCGACTGGGTGCGACGAGTGACCAGCTCCATCCTAGCCATGCCACACTGGATCTGCGATAACGACGTCAATGGTTGACGTGCTGGGCAGTGCTCTGTGAGGCGGTCAGACGGTGGTGCCGACCTTTTCATGTTGCTGGGCAATGAACGATAATATCGTATTACTACATATTACAGTATTCGGAAAATAGGTTTTAAGATGGCAACAATCAATACTATTCCGTGTCAAAATCGTAGATAATCAATACTATTCCGTTCCACAAGGTCTCTTCAAGTCATCCTTCGAGACCGTTTGTGGAGAATGGCGCAAATCCCACTCGCTCGCCTCGAAGCATTGGAGCTGCGTCTCTCCGATTGTATTGCTAGCGCGCGTCGCGACGGCGTCCTGCCACAGTCTCGGGTGGGCAGAGCCTTCTTCTTCTGGCTCGATCCAGCCGTCGGAGATCACTTTTCTACTTGTCGGCGCCTATTCAACACGGTGCTCGAGCCAACATGCTGGACACCGACCGACCTGGCTCTCATCACTGGTTGGCGTAAGCTCTACGATCGAGACGGTATTGATGACCAGATGGAGGCGTTCCTCATTTGGCGCCTTGAAGCGCTCGACCATATCTGTGATCTCTTCCGGGACCAGCAACAAATACAAGCCAAGTTGGTGCAGAAGAACAAAGATGAAGCCACTGCGAGCGCGGGTAGCGGAACGTTGGACGGTGTGGACACCGACCTCACACAGAAAGCCAATGGCTTGCGCAGCATTGAAGACTACTTCCGTATGAGGTGCGATGTCATCCCAGGAGCTCCTCTTGGGTTCAGCGAGATTGGTGAGTCCGCTCGCTTGGCATTCTACGAGCGTCAACGACAACGACTCCAAGCAGAGATCCGCCACCGTCGCAGAGAGACCAAGCGAAGGACAAAGCGAAGGCTCGAGAGTTCGCCAACGCCAACTTTAATAGAAAGCTTCGTGAAGTTTGCGCACCTACACCAGCACCTCCAAAGCCACGACGCACTGCCATTCCAGCGAACAACACAGCCACGGATATCGAGCCGAGGGTCATGCTCACGCCAGACCGTGACGGAACAGGGACGGCAGACTACGCACTACCACAAGAAGACATCAAGTTGCTCTTCCAGTTGGAAGATCTCCGTCGACAACGCGAGACTCTCGAAGCTGGATCGCGCTTCAAAAAGTGGCTCAAGAAACCAGGCCTCATGCGCCGCTTCATAGCGTGGCAGGACCGCGCTCGTGGCCGCTGTGCCACGCTACTTGTCGTGGCTTCTCGCTGCAAGCGCCAACTCGTCGATAACCACAGTGCATGTGCTGTGGCAGTCGCAGGAGACGAACGCATGCTTTGCTTTGAACGTGAGGTGTATTAAATTCTTTCAAGAATCTAAGTCCGAAGCGAGCTTCTATGAATCTGAGCGCCTTTGACGATAAGCATTAGTTTGCCAATGCTGAAAGTCGGAGGAGAGGTGAGTGCGGATGGCGTCGTGTTCCTGTCGATGCGCTGTGTCCGTCGATTGGACACTAGCGCGAGAGTCCATTGCTATGTTCGCGGCTGTATCAGCCATTTTGTTGTGCGCGCGCAGGTGGTGACGCCACTCAACGACGTGAACACGATCTGCGAGCCATCGCGCTCGACCGTACAGAGACCAAAGCGTCGGGTTTCGTGGGGGTCTATACCGGCGCATTTGGTTGAGGACCAACGCGCTATCACCGACAACGTGGATACGCTGCCATCGACGATCGTGTGCTGCCTGGAGACCCACGATGAGGCCGTTGTACTCAGCCTGGTTGTTCGTCGTGGTAGCCTGTGTGGCCGACATCGACGCACTCCACACTATGCGAGCGGCGAGAAAATCTTCATCCGTCTCGACTATCACGGCCCCCGAACCGCCGGGACCTGGGTTACCACGAGAGCCACCGTCAAAGAAGAGAATGTGGTGCATCGCGTGGGGCTGTGCTGGTTGGACCCGAGGAACTTCAGTGATTGCTGCAGCGAGTGCATGCCGAAGGATCCAGTGCGAGTGGTGATCGCCTGAAGAGTCCAGTGCTACCATTGTTTCCGTGGTCGCCCGTAGACTTGCGGATAAGTAAGCTCGTGCCTGAGTGTCAGACCACACCAGCCGATCGTCCTCAATGTTGTTCCGCCACCTCCACAGCACGCGAAGAGTCGTCAGAACTTGTTGTTGCCACACACTGTGAGCCACCTTGTGGAAGCCGATGACTTTCTCCGTGGAAGAGCCTTGTACCCTTGCGAGCGCTGGTATCGACCATAACGCTGGTGGAAACGAGCTGAGCGTAAGAGAGAAGACTGCTGAGGGGAAGGAAGAATGACTGTCGTCTAGCCATAGTCCTTTCGACTGCCAGGCAGCTTTGACGTCCGTCCATAGGAGCTGCGCCTTGGGGCATTCCCAGAAGATATGCTTGATGTCACCACCGGCTGCTCCGTCTTGCGTGCAGTGCGGGCAGCCTCGCCGCTTGTGAAGGCGATCCCATCCCGAGAGCCGACCACTTTTGATACGGTGGAGAAGGAGCCTTTCGCTCGATGTAGCGCTCGTCAAGTTGTGGATGTCCGTCCAAGTCATGCTCGCCAATGCTGAGCCGATAATGGCGTCGGCGGATTCGATCTTGGTCAGCCGAGCTGCTACTTCTGCGCGTCCAGCCCGAAAGAGTCGCTCATGAACCTTTACCTTGATCGTTGCGGAGCTCATCGTGGGAGCACCAGCCCTCCAGATGGAGTGCAGCAGACCGAACCAGTGATGGTCGGCAGCACGCACGTCAGGAAGACCAAGAAATTTCTGTAGCGCACGCGACGCACTCTTCTTGTCCTGCACACGGGCGATGAAGATGGTCGTTCCACGAGTTGGTTCCCAGAGAAGCTCAAGGATGCCACCGTCTCTCCGTAGCTTCCACGTGTCAAGTTGAGGCGGCTCGAGACGAAGGACATCAACAGGATCTCGCGGAGCGAGGATAGCAGGGTAGTTGAAGACAAGTAGATCACACAACCACTTGAAGCTGCGGGCGGCTCTCGGCGCGAGAGGGAAGTGGAGCCGCTTGCTACGACATCTCACCGTGCCCACAGACTGCCATTCCACCTCGATGATATCTCCAATGGTGTCACCTGATGAGGCAAGGCCAGCAAGATCAGACGGCTTCGCTTCGACTCCTGGAGCCGTCCAGAGGATCCCGTCGCCAAACAACTTGGACGCCATCAAAGCGTGGAAGTCGAAGGACCCATAAAGCGTTGCCTGATGAGCTTGGAGAGGCTGAAGTAATTCGTGATGTTGATGATATGAGCAGTGGAGCCACTCATCGTACCAGTCTTTGTCTGCTGAGGTACCTCGGCCAACCAACCGTAGTACCGGTTCCAGCAGCTCAATTTCGGCTGCGTCACGTGGCTGAGTCGTTAGCGCGCCGTGAAGACTGCGGCCAGTACTCACTAACGACTGGTTGATCCGATGCGACCCTGCAGTGAGCCGAGACGGTGTCTGTGCGCGTGAGTGCCGCCCAGAAGCGAGGAGGATTGCGCCGATGCTTGAGCGAATACTGCCGTCATCAAGACTCCAACGGTTCACGATTTTGATACTGAGCTCGTACAGCGCGCCTGCAAACGTAGGGAGGCCAAGGCCACCTTCGTGAAGCGGCAAGAGGGCCGCAGCCTGACTCATCCAAGCCCTGCCGACCCCCTTGTCGCCGCAGAAACGACCGAACCAGACGTAATTGTGGATGTACTGCTGCACCCTGACAATCGTCGCGTTGTTTGGCCAGTTGTGCCTTGCCACGAAGAGGAGCTTGGGCATGACGACAGCTTGGACGATCTGGATGCGCTGGAGAACGTCCGTCGTTTTCACTTCGGCCAAATGCATCCGGGCTCGGAGCTGTTGAATGGTAAGTTCCCACGTCTTTGAAGCGCAAGACGAACTTGAGACTTGGTGCCCAAGCAAGCGAGCCATTCGATCGACGTCGAGGAGAGGAAAACCGACGAGAGCGCTGTCGGTTGGCGACCATCCGTCCTGGCTGAGTTTTACAGCGGAGCTCTTGGCCACATTGACATGAAGCCCGGAGGCTTCGGCAAATCGTTGAAGGAGCGCGCGGACCGCCTGAGCATCGTCTGCTTGCTCGATGAAGATGGTTGTGTCGTCAGCAAAGCCCGAGATTGGAACACGCTCACCTGTGGGAAGGCGAACCCCACGAATCGCAGGATCAGCTTGCACTGCCTCATAGAGTGTGTTGACAGCTAGCACAAAAAGTGTTGGAGCAAATGGACAGCCTTGGCGGATACCGTTGTCAACAGCATGCTGCTTCGAGATTGAGCCCTCGGCCAAGTAAGCGGCTGTGGTCGCCAAGTGCATGCTGTCGATGGCAGCGATGAGTTGTGTCGGGTAGCCAAGGCGTTCGAGCACTTTGTGCAAGAATGTTCGATCGAGTGTATCATATGCCTTTGCGAAATCGAGCAGGATCGCGAGGGACGTACTGGGCGCTCGCCCATCTCGAACGAGGCGCTGAAGGGCAGTCCAAACATCGATTGCATCGTGCACTTGTCGCCCAGGAACGAAACCAAACTGCGTGGCGCTGACGACCTCTTCAAGTGTGTCGCGCGTCCGCGTCAGCAACAGCCTCGAAAAGATCTTGTAGTCGGTGTTCAACAGGGCGATGGGTCGGTAATCGAGGCCAGACAGTGGTCGTGACTTCTTCGGAATGCAAAACACGGTTGCGCGTGAGAAAGTCCGTGGAAGTCGCCCGTTCAAAAACCAGTCGTTGAAGAGGCGCGTCATTGCTGGCGTCAGCTCATCCACGTGATTACAATACCAGTCGTTTGGTAATCCGTCGGGACCGCTCGCCTTTCCTCGCGGACACGAGAGGATCGCGTCTCGCACTTCCTCCTCGCTGAAGGGCACAACGAGACGGTCAGGATTCGCCAGTGGCGGCACTGTTGGAAGCATGGCGAGGAAGACGTCTTGAGCAGCGGATGCGCACGGTGGTCGCTGGGTTATGCTACTCCAGTCCGCGGCCAATCGCTCAGCAGGGTCGGAGGGAGCGCCGTAGACTAGTGGTAAGCTGTGCGTTGATTTGACCTGACATTTGGCGCTGATGCGCCTAAAGAAAGCCCGCGTTGCATCTGCACCACGGCCAGCGTATCCACGAAAACGTCGCTGGCGCCGACGCCCGGCGCGCTTCTGGTACATGGATGTGATGGCCGCAGTGAGCTGCTTGACGCGTTCGTGAGGATCCAGCGTCAGCTTGTCGAATCCGCGCGTGATTGCACCAACATCAGACTCGAGTACTCTTGGCGTTCCCTCGGCAAGCTCTGCGGCGGCGTGGAGTGCATGCCTCAATCGTCGCATGCGCTGTTTGTAGGCCTTGGTTGCCTTTTCCGTTGCTTGTGAATAGCTCGCAGGCACTGCTTGCGCACCTCAACTTTGAAGTGATCCCACACTGCTGTTGCGTCGGCGTTAGTCGTGGAATCCACCAGCTCGCACAGCTCACTGATCCTCTGCTCCGCGACATCCTGAACGATCGCAGCTGTGCCCGTCGGCAACGGATAACGGAGAGCGCGTGGCTTCCGCTTCTGGGCACTGTCATCGTTCGGCTGACGCATTGACACAATGTGAAGATGGACAGCTCGGTGGTCGCTGCGGCAAACGGGAGCATCGGTGAACACGTCGTGCAAACGGTGAGAATGCTCCATACACAGGTACCAACGATCTAAGCGGCAAGTAGCGAACCCTCCGTCTCGTAACTTGTAATTGAACGTGTGATGATCTGAGAAGAAGTCTGCCTTGCTCGCGTTGGAGTCGATTACAAGTTGGATTGCACTCGTCGCATCGATCAGGTTCCAGCGTTCAAGTAACCTCTGCAGCTCGGGTGAGTCGTGACGCTTTCGTGCCATGCGACTGCGATCAAGCTCCAAATCGAGGGTGCAATTGAAGTCACCACCGAGGAGAACCATTCCGTTCGGCGAAAGATCAGCGAGTTCCCGAAAGAGTTGCTCCCGTTCCAGCCGGCCTTGGGGTCCGTAGACATTAATCAAAACAACTGGAGAGCCGTCGACTTCTCCACGGAGAGCCATGAACCACGCACTCCATTTCTCCGGCCACAGCGGTTCGACGTGTTGAATGACAGATCCCGGTTTGAGTAGAATGGCAACACCCCCTGCAGCTGTGGCCGTCTGCGCCCAAAACGAGATCTTCTCCAAACTGCGCGATCCCAAACCCCACCCTCGTGTGTGCTGGTCTTCCAGGACCCGAACTCGCTCACCAACAGCTCTCGTTTCTTGTAGAAAGACGACATCAGGCTGACCAGAATCCAGTTTCAACCGAAATCCATCAAACCAGTCTTCAACTGTCGATTTCGCAAACCCCATGACGTTCTGAGTGACCAACCTGATGCCCCCCTTCATCGGACGTTTGGCTCTCTGGTTGATGGTGTGGTCGTTCTGGTTGTCGCGCACGTCGTGAGATTCCCTGGCTGTTCCCGTTTCACGTTCTTGAGAAACACTACACATTTCCGCGTAAGATCGTGTACGGAGCTCGTCGTTGGTGCCGAGCTCCGATACACGTGGAGCCTTGTCGACTGCGGACTTTGCCAACAAGGCAGGCACCAGTGCGGTGCCTTTAACTCCGAGCCGCAACCGACTCAGGCACCTTTGAAGATGCCTTCTCGGCTACGGGAACAGCTTTGTCGGGCGTGGCCGACGGGAAAAGAGCTGTGATAGCGGCGACTGGATCCGACCGTATGGAACAAACAGAGGCCAAGACCGCGTCCTGACGCGCAGGAGACATTGTCCAGGCTAGAAGAGCGTCACACTGTTGGGCCAGACGCGCAGCGCGGAAGTTCTCAGGTAAAGAGCTTGGAAGAGCGACGGCGAAGGCAATTAGACGATGCCAGTCGTCATCGGAGACGGTCGACTTGTTACCAAATGGTGCCAAGCCGTGCCGGTCGAGATGTTTCCATCGGAGTTCATTCTGCGCAACGTCCCATTTGATGGCTTTCTCGGCTGTGTTGATGGCCAGCTTCCATTCTGTCAGATATGCGACCAAACCGGCGTCCTCAGTGCTGGCGAGCAAGCGATTGATCATTTGGATGCGGCCGATGCAGGCCAGCTCTCGACCAAACGCAACTGTGAGCTGATCTGGCATTGTTACCAGTTGGATCACGGAATACGGAAGAGCTCGTAGGAGTTCGCTGAGTTGTGTCGGCTCCGACACCAGGATCTCACAAGCGGCCGTGACATCTGAAGCATTTTTAACCATCGAGACTATGGCCGGTCGACTCTTCTTCAGCAAGCGGGTCCACGCATCAAAGGCCGCGTAGTTGGCTTTCGATGCCTTCCGAAGCGTACGCGTCAATGCAGGCGGCAGCTTTGTGTTGGACGCCAAGCTCGTCATAAGGGCAGTGTACTCCTCCGATGAGATCGGCTCGTTTCCGTCTGCTGCTGGTGGAATCGGTCGTGCAGATACGAGAAATGGGTCGACAAACTGAGCCGCAGACGCAGCTTGTAGCGCTGCTGCGACCAAAGCACTGCGAGGCGATGTTAGGTCGATTGGTGCACGATTAGGAGGGACAGGCTCGTTCATGATGATGTCCGTGCGTCTGGCATTCGCCTGCGCTCGTGTCGGCTCCGGTTTAGGGACGTTTTGAGCCTTCTCGCCGCCGCCGTCACCACTAGTTGGACCAACTGCCTCCGAACTGCCCACCCCGTCGTTTTGGACCGTGGATTTGAGTTGCTTGGTCAATTTTCTTTGCTCTCGTTCCGTGTAATACTCCCAATCGAGAATCGTCAATACCTCTTGTAGCCGCTTCTTCATCGCGGTTGTCTTGTCCTGTGTGCCGGCCCACTTCTTGTAGCACGCTTGGCGAAACCGCAGAGCCTGGTAATGAGACGTGTTCTCCCCCTCGCTTGTCATGGAGTGATGCAGGACAAGCATCAATGGCACAACCTCGTGTTCGCGATACAGAATCACGTGCCGCATCGCCTGTGCAACGGTAAGCAAGCGCGTTCGGACAGTGTTCGCCGATAGAACATCGTCAGGATCGACGAGTTCTCGCACGTGAACCTCGACAAAAGTTGATCCGTCGGGTAGAACAGAGAAGACGTAGATTGGATCGCCGCTCCACATCACGTACGCTTTTATCTCAGGCTCTCCACCCCAGAACTCGCGCCCAACAGGTTGTGTGATCGGAATCTTGCTCGCACGGTCATAGTGTTCCATCAACAGCTCGAGTGCGTTCTCAGGCACAGTTGTGTTTGGGTACACGTAGTGCCACAAGTGAGATACGACAAACGCGCCTTGATCCACCCACAGTGGAAGATACTTCTTCAGCTTCTTGGAGAGTTTGGAGCGGAACCATTGCGCTTCTGTCAGAGTCTTTCCGACTAGCAAACGCAAGTCAGACGCGCAGCGATTAGCAGTCGCGCCGTGAAGTGCCATTGGCAGGCAGTGACCGTTTGCTGCGGTAGGAACCTCAGTGACTTGTGCCAAAGCTTTCAACTCCTTGAAGTGTTTGCGATTAAGACGCCCGTCGGGTGAGTCGTCCTCAGGAGCCGGTTGCACGTACAAAAGGCCAGCAAGCTCCGCGAGCGTTTGCGACGTAGCTTTCAGATCCTCGTCCTCCATTTCCTCGTCGCCATCCGCAGGACAAGTGACATTAACCGGCTTGAAGAGCTGCGTCACTGTGAGTTGAGCCTTGCGCGCTTTCCGTGGGGCAACACCGAGTTCAAACGAGCCAGCAGAGACAGGCATGCTCATCGCTGCTCGCACTAGCTTCTCGCCCGACTTTGCCCGCGCTCGACGAAGCGCACCAAGAGTGCTACGATCACTAGAGACAGACGAGTGCGCTGTGTTCGCCCTCGCCTGACGTACAGGTGGCTGCGGGGATTTTGCATCGAGTTGAGCTTGGTCACCAGGCTCCGCTAAATCGCTCGGCGCTCGTGGTCGTTTGCCGGAAGCCTGCCCATCCGAAGAAGCACATTCTCGCTGCTCACAGACTCCAAATGGCTTGTCGCCATCCTCGGGGCGATCAGTTGCGGGACTTTTTCCACGGTCGGTTGCAGTAGAGTCGCGTGCAGAACTAACACTCACTGGTGCTGCGGCTTCTCCTGACGGCTTTGCAGTCGTGCTGGTCTTCTTGCGAAGCTTTTTGGCCTTCAGACGCATTGCCCCACGTGGTACGGCGACGTTGAAAGAGCGAAGTTGATCCGTAACAGCGGTATTCAGATCTCCTGTTTTCTTTCCTCCATACTGGGCGTCAACGTTTGCCGGACCTGTTGCAGCCACCGGAGCTTTAGGAGAAGGTGGCCCGTGTGCCAGTGTTGGCTCAGGTACCAGTGTCGGTCGAAGCTCAGCTCTAAACGCTTCCACATCCGCTGGAGGCGAGCGGCGAGGTCGTGGCTCACCAACCGATATGGTGATGGCTCGTGTAAGCGGCGCCTTCAGCTGAGATTGTGCTTTCTCATACTTGCACTGATTGCTGAAGTGGTCATCCCTCAGACACTTGGAGCATGGCTCTCGATAGGCGAGGCGAGGTTGGTGAACGCGTAGGCTGTATTGACGCTCGCCTTGGGTCACCAGCAGCTCTCTCACCTTCTCCAGCCCCTTTGGCGCTGTCATGCTTTCCATCGTCACCCGCCATACGTGTTCATCGTAACGTCGGCCTCCGTCTCGGGAAAGCACATCGATTGCACAGATCGAGTCACCATTCGAGATCGCTTTGATGATGAGCGAAACGTCACTTGGTTTCAATGACGGCATGCCAATCAAACGAATTTGATACAGGAGAGCGAGAGCCGATTGATCAAAGCCTAGATCTGGCCCCTCCTCGACAAACGCATCAGTCGCGCGAAGCGTGATGGTGCCAAAAGGAAACGGAATCTTGACATTGCTCCAGCTATCGCGGTCATCTTTCCGAGTGAATATCATCTCAGCAAAACGAGACTCGGGCGCGCACTCGATCTCGCTCACTTGGCGCATGAGTCGAATGATCTGCTCAGAGAGTCCGTCCGCCGTTTGATTCTTTTGGAACAAAAACTTGCAGAAGTTCCAACGCGCTGTCTCCGGTGCGATGATGAGACCCGGCGGTGTTTCGATGAAGAGGCTGTACCTGAGGCACTTGCGGTGAAGCTCAAGATTGTCGTCTCGTTCTTCGCGTGTGTGCGTCTCATAGCAGAACCGAGGTGGCTCATCGAGAAAAATCTGGCGCGTACGCCATAGATACAACGTCTCGAACTCCAATGCTGTCATTCGGCGTTGACAACCATCGCGGAAGACTCGAAAGTTCTTTGAGCGCGCGATGGCATAGTGTTTCGCATATTTGACCTCGTCAGGATGCAGCGCTCGAGGATCACGAACCACTTTCTGTTGGAAGTTGATCGACTTGGCCTTATCCCACACGTTAGGCTGATCGCCACCACCATGCGCCGCTGGAGGAGTCCCGTCACCACCTTCACTTTTTGCTGGTGTTCTTGCAGCAGGCGGTGGTTTCATGACGAATGGCGCTGGGCCACGTTTGAGCGGCGCACGCTGCCGCCCAATACCCTTCAAAGACTGTTCAACAAACTTAGCCTCCCCCGCCGTTCTAGCTGCAGCAGTCCCAGTCGCAGCCGTGCTATTCGCCGCCGAGCCAGTCGCAGCAGTGCCAGTCGCCGCCGAGCCAGTCGCAGCAGTGCCAGTCACCGCCGAGCCAGTCGCAGCAGTGCCAGTCGCCGCCGAGCCAGTCGCAGCGCCATTCGCCGCCGAGCCATTCGCCGCCGAGCCATTCGCCACCGGGCCAGTCGCCGCCGAGCTAGTCGCAGCACCATCGTACGCAGCGCTACTTTTCACACCGCTGCCAGCCGTAGGACGAGCAGACTTCGTCGCCACACCGGTCGCTGTGGCTTTAATCTTCCTCGATGACTTAAAGACAGACTTTTCCACTTGATTGCTCTTCGTGTCGTGCTCTTCATCACCCTTCATCACCACATCACCATCAGGTGCATTTCCAACAAGCGCTCCACTTGTCTTCTGGCCCAAGGGCAAACCCTGTGTGGAAATGCCCTCGCCGCCATCACCTCCACTGGTTGTTGCCGTCGAAGCCGTACAAACAGCGACTTCCACTGCTCCTCCTTCTTGCATGTTGGGTGTCAAAAAGACCGCAGCGTCTGTACGCGTTGTGCAGTCGCCTGCTACCACGGCACCTCCCCCATCCTCACCGACGCCGGTGGACGAAAGCGTGGCATCGCCGACTCCACGACGCTCTTCACTTCTCGTCCCTCCACCATCAGGTGGAGGTTTCTCAGCGTCCATACTCACTTCAAGTCAAACTGACACGACCCTTCAGTCCTTGACTCTCTCGCTCTTGTGCCCCGAAAGGTCGCTTGCTCTCTCCGAAGTAAATTCGGGAATTGCAGGAGACGAACGCAATAGCGACCAAACCGATCGGCCGCTCGAACTGCGTAGAGCCGAAGCT
>JAANSK020262194.1:0-12266 GCA_011763485.2 Isoetes engelmannii | reverse complement strand
GTTCACATAACAATTGAAGCAAAAACTGATTAAAGCGAGTACTCTTCTCCAAATTATGCCGCATAGAGTGATGTTTGGCCGCCGTCGTTCTGTCGCTCGACCCTATGTAATGCCTTAGAACTTCACTGTTGTAGTCCAAGTCATGTTGATTAAACACATCCTTGGATTTGAATGTTGGATGTGTGCCAACTCTTTTGTAGAGAGACAATATCAACACATTTCTTGATAGAGTACCATATTTGTCTTTATGAAAACTGAATGGTTTATCACCTATCAATTTGTATTCTCTTCCTATTTCAAGATTCTTTTTTCTTGCTGGTATGTCTATCATCCTCTGATACTCAAAACTGCTAATCCACACCAACCATCCACTGTCATCCAAGCAAAGTTCACCCAAAGTGAAACAACCATCTACTAGTTGTGTATCCAGTTTGTTCTAGTGGGGTGTTTCATTCAAGTCACTTCGTGTAGGCTCATTTGTTGGCAGATCAATAAGAACCAAGTTGGCACCCCAATCTCTTACTTTTTCGTTCCGGCAATACACGGATAATTTCTTAACTTCTTTTTCCTAATTCCTCAATGATGTGAATATTTCATGCCCGCTTGTGGAGACAGCCTTTGAGACCACACATACATCTACTTGAACAACTCGAAACTGACTATGAAATTCTTTTGGAATAGGTGTAACATCGGCCATTTGGTTCCACGGTGGCGTGTGGTACTCAACAAGAAAATCCTCTTCTTCATTTTCCTCATTGATTGCTTCATGCGATTTTGGTTTCCCACTCCTACTTCTCTTTCTTCTATTAGCATCCACTTTTTCCTCCACTAGTTCTACTTTTTGTTTCCGCACTTCCCGAATCTTATTGTAATCTGCCTCTTCTTCCTCAGGATAAGAACCCAATGGGAAGTCAATCCACCAGGGACAATGTTCCCTTTCCCAATT
Source organism: Isoetes engelmannii (assembly GCA_011763485.2). NCBI lineage: Eukaryota > Viridiplantae > Streptophyta > Lycopodiopsida > Isoetales > Isoetaceae > Isoetes > Isoetes engelmannii. Next base: position 11,320 of record JAANSK020262194.1, on the reverse strand, counting down.
ATGCATTCCACCTCCCCTGTCTAATTACCCTTTGGACTGTAAATACAATCAGCACCTGTTTGAAAAACCCATATCTGTATCTATGGGTGCATTGATTCCATGCACTTGATATGAACCAATTATTAAAAATATCTGTATCTACTCGCATGGCTGTCCTCTGAATTTCAAAAGCCTCAGACACATTGACTGTGGATTGCATGTGTCTCTCCCAATGCTTGAACTTTTCAACTCGGTTCTTAGCTTTGAATGTTCTGTACCAAATCTCCACATCACAGTCACGAGGTATTATTAACTGTAAATTATGTTGCTCAATTGCACCCTTCACCAAATCACAAGTTCTAGTCAACAAGTGCTCAAGCGTATTTCTTTCTTCACTCAAGAATTGAAGATCTTGTGAATAGAAAGAATTTTTTGATAAGTGCCAAACTGAGATGTGTTAGTCAATGTCTTAATCCAATTATCTCTCACACTGTTCTGCACCTTGGATTTAACCATGAACAAAAGCTTTTCCACTGTAACATTGACTCCTTTAGATTCCAGATCCTTGGTTGTGACATGGCGTAACCATACATTCCCCAAACTAGGATTAACAATTGCTAGATATTTCTGCATTTTTGTTGTCCACTTTCGTCTCACTTTCCTTTCAGCATTGGCCTTCAACACATCAACTTCTGTAATATTCTCATGATTTGCCTTTATATAATTCTCAATGTCCTTGATCATTGAAGCTTGCAACCATGGATTCTTGATAATTAGACTATTGAATGCTATAAAAAAAGTGAAATGTCACAGGAAAAACATCTTGCTTGGGAAGAGTGAGAAACGGTAGCAAACTGAGTTGTGGGGGCAGAGCGGGAAGCAGTAGGAGCGGAGGCGGCATGCGAGTGAGAGGTAGTGGCCCGTGAGGCAGCTAGAGAACGTGGCACTCCCTACTTCATATACGGTGCTCCACCGTATGCTCCGTTGAGAATCCCCCATCAGATAGCCTTGCCATCAAATGGACCCTCTGTTGGACTCGAGTACTGGGATGGCCAAGACCTCGAGCTGAGGAATGAAGGTGTCGTTCGGCCCGTCCTCAATGGGCTTCTATAACAGCGGACGCATAGATACATGTTAAGGACGTAACATATACATAACAATAGAACTACCACGATGGGTAGAGAGAACCATCCGATGGTAAAAGCTCCAAGATAGATCAGACCGAGTAATCACAATGGCTTGGGCTAGCATGTAGACAATGGCTAGAGTTGACCACTCCATCTGCCCCTTCTGTGCATAATATGTAGATAGGTTGGAACGAGCTCTGTGGTGACTCTAGCCTTCTAGATACGTAATCTCACGGTATCACCTGATGAGATTACTCCAAGTTGCATCTCCCTAGTCCAATGAGGCAGGAGGACACAAGTTCCCTCCTGTCACGCTCTTATCGAAGACCATTCAAGAATCGATGTTGTCGTGACGATTCAGAAATTGGACTGAGGGTTGAGCGAAAAACATGATCAGGTTAGATTTTGGCCTAAAATAGGCTAGGGCTTATGAGCACACTAAGCTCCAACAGGACGTCACCACGTGGCAATTACCCCTAAAGGTGGGTATCCATGTGGCTATTGGTATTCATACCTAAGGTAGGATGAGTTATGTAAATAACTTAGCCTTGCACCTTCTGGATATGGCCTAATACCATGTATGCAAGTCCTATAAGACGACTTGTATGATGACGTGGCCATAGAATATACATATTTATACCATATATTCTAATGGAACGTCACAGAGAAGGGCATGGAGCTAGAGCGGGTGGGTTAAGAGCAGGATTAGAGGACAATAAGAGCAGGACCATATATTTGTTGCCGCTTCGGCGGAATGACATTGAGGGTTTGTAGTAGTAGGCGGTAGGCGAAAAATGCACAACTTGTCGCAGACTAGTGCCGCAGCTCCTCCTTGACGGCGAATGCTCCTATACCTTCATGAGCTCATGCCGTCGGGACTCTTGTTGTTCTAGAGTGAGGTCTCGATCCACAAACTAGAACATCCCCTTCAACTGCTTGCTCTGGCACAATATGGCACCCCATATCTGCGCATTTACAACCGTGAATATGACAATACGATTGTGGTCATGGCATCAAGCACCATGGTAACTTGCTCTCACAATGTGTATAGGCGCAAGGAATGTCATATGCCCGAGGATCTACATCTGAATGTGCTGAAGGAGATTCTCCCCTTCTTCTTCCGTCCGGCCACAGATAACCAAGTTATGGCTTCGTCATCTGTGCTCACGAAGTTCTGCGACCTGTGAGCCCATGTCAACTAAGGCGACATGTGTTGTCTACTGTCTGTGAGTGACAGGTTGCTGTCAGTGTCAACACTGAGGCCGTGTTACCTGTGTAGGCATTTGCTGTGTGGGTGGGTGAGCAAGTGTCGCTACAAGAGAAGGGCCCATGTACAATCTTCGAAAACTTCTTGAATAGCACTACAACAAAATTCGCATTTGGAGCAGAAGCCTTTTCTCCTTTCAAGTCATGGTTCCACTTCAAAATATACATTGCAAGCAGCATTGCAAGCAACATCCTCAGCAAATGAAACTAAACATGTCCATTTACCAAGCAATTTTTCCGCCCTAGTTTTGAAAAGAAAAAGAGAAATCGAAGAATCAAAGAACTTGAAAGACCAAATGACAAGCCCATCCTTTGTACAAGCTTGTAAGACGGTTTTAACAATTTTTAGAATAACCAAGACGAGATAGACAAGACCGCTAGCTATTGATAGAAGGCATTTTCGTGCTACCCGACACCAAATCAATACTACCATACCTGTCTATCTCCGTTTCGATATTCAACAATTGTTAAACCATTTTACAAGCTTGCACAAAAGATGGTCTTGATTTTTTGTCTTTCAAGCTTTTCGATTCTTCTTCAATTTCTCCTTTTTCTTTCAGAACTGAGGCTAAAAACATTGCATGGTAAATGGGCCACTGATGTTCAGTTTGATTCTGCTGAAGATGTTGCTTTCAATTTTGAAAAAAAAATTAAGCATATCCTGAAGTGGATCCACAGCTTGAAAAGAGAAAAGGCCCTGCTCCAAATGTCGATTCTGTTATTAATGCCATTCAAGAAGTTTTGGAATATTATACATGGGATCTTTTAATGACCAATGACAGATCTTCTGATAACTCGTTGTCTATCTCAAGAGGGCAAAAACATAATTTTTATGTGAAAGTTCATTCTATCATTGTGTTGTTTTTTTCTTTCTTCTTCAAAGTTCACAAGAAGATGAATAAATTTTTCAATACAAGTAATAAGCTTTCGTAAAAAAACATAGCCTCTAACTTTGAGTCATGCAAATTATATTTCAAAGGAAGAACATCCATCCATTTTGATTGACATGACACAACTATGAAATGCTATTATAATCTTGCATTATAGTGGGTCATTCGTACTGTTTTCGAGAAGGTTGGGTGGGATATAGCATCTGTGGATAGTTATTATTGGAGTTATTTTGTTTGTCGCACGAGGGTTCCAACAGCAACAATTTATCCACAAAACGCATGAGAGTATTCCAGAGCTGGCTAACACAAAGAGAAAAGACACTCAAGTCTATTTGGGAAAGTCACACTAATGCTTTAAAGATGGTCATTTGCCAGGCTTTAAAGTTGAAAGAGAATAAAAATGTTGCATTTTCCTTGAACTTAGAAGAAAAAATTCCAAGGACGAGCAATCCGTGAAGAACAACCATAATGTAAAGTTTATGATATGTCTGATATAACCATTAATAAGGCGCATGATTATATTAATTTATTGGCTAAAAATTTGAATGGCTTTAATTTAATCGAATTTAACATTCAAACTTTTGCCGCCCATGTTGTCAAAAACATATTACATGCTATCCAAGTATTAGTTAAACATGCAAATAAGAATGCTAGCAACAAGAAGGATGTAATGAAACAAGTTATTTGGCACTTAATAGGGTCATGGATCTTTTTAAATACCCCAAAATTCCTGCTCAGAAGTACGAGAATTGCTCACCAGAAGCTGATCGAAATGGAGCACATAACTCTGCCTTAGTGAAGTCAAAGAGCATTCTCCTTTATTTTGTTTCCCGTTGTTCTTTTGCTTCTGAATTTTTTGTTTTTTGTGAATTTATAACTCATATCATATATGAACTTCAAATAAAGCTTCCCTTGGAGATTATTCTAGCTTGCGACATGGTCAACTTGATCAATCAGGCGGAAGGTAAATACGTCGAAGAAGTATGTACCCAACTAAAAAATGAAATATGCATGCGGTTGGAGGTGGTTCAATTCAATTTACCAAGACGAAATTGTTTTAGTGGAAAAGATCTCTAGATTTCAGTAATCGTGTTATATGTCCAAGGTATTAACTTCATTCAGTTTCATGTTTTGCAATTGTTACTTCAAAAAAACAAGGAAATGTTAAGGATAACGTTTTAAAATGAACCTTCTCTTTTCTAGGTACTATGATTCTCTTCCGGAAGTCATTAAGAATATTTACTCTATTATGGAGCTCAATGGCTGATGCAATGACTACTTTTACGGAGATTCATCTATCAAGTCAAACATGCAGGCCAAACAAGATGTGCGAGAAAGACCTGAGTTCTTCAGAGAAAAATTGAAAGAAGCAAGAGAATGAAAGAGAGAGAGCGAGAAGATTTTTTTCATTTTCACGCTGGAGCCCAAAATTTACTTAGACAAAGGATCATAAAAAAGCAAATGCCAAGAAGCAAGCTGAAGCATATGTGAAAGAAGCAAGAAATCTTGCAAGCTGTAATGATGTGCATTTTGCGCCCGAGACACCAGTGCACTCAAGTCAATCTTAGAATATACCATCTTATCTGTGGCAGATCATGCTTTAATAATTCCCTACTTCTCATGAAATACATTCATTTGACCAATGCCCAAATTCATCCTCCACTTCACATGAAAATAAATTCATTTTGCTCAGGATGTAAATCCTTACAAGAATGGTTGGATTAGTTGTTTTGTTGTGTTATGTTCTTGGATTCAATCTGGCCGCCTTCTTCTGTTGGTTGAAGTTCTTTCCCCAAATTTTAATCCAACCCTTAACCTTCTTCAGTTTTCTCGATGAAGTTCTTCATGGACTGATGTTCTCCTATTTTGGGGAGTGAGAGATAGAATTCAGTCAAAAGGAATTGACTTGCAATAGGGAGGTGTTGAATTTAAATGAAGCATTTTTGTTTTTCTCCCGGAGGCAAAACTATCCCTGATATCTAAAGAGTGAGGTTGGTGATGTGAGATAGTGCAGGGTATATCCCCAGTAACAATGCAGTTGTCCAAGGATTCCACTCCAACTTCTCAGTGCAAGAAAATCTCTCCCCTCTTCAGTTGTGCAAGCATAGAGAGGATGGGAGGGAGGAGTTATACAAAATTAAAAAAGTGCGGCTCCAAAAGAAAGTGGAAAATTTGTCGTGGAGGTAAAGAAATTGTTCTAGACCATTGGCTATCCAATCTTTAGTTAGTTATGTTTAGATAGCATGATCCATATACTAATGCTATAATTTAAAGTTTGATTTGCTTGTTTGGCCTTCGGGCCAGGTCCTCGTTTCATCTGAGCTTTTGCTCATGTCTTGTATTGTTCCATTATGTTTGGGTTGTCCTAGCCCATTGTATGGATCCCATGGCCTATTAATCACCATGGACGTTAAAAGATATAATTCTAATTTTATTCTATTCTATTCCTAAAAGGAGTTATGGATATAAAATCTGTCTAGCATGTAGCAGGTCCTATCATCACCCTCACGTTTGTTATTCCAGGAAAATTTAGTATTGGAAGAGGGGATGTAGCAGAGAGATATCTCTCATTATTGGACATACTAATTTTCTTTTCGAGTTCCATGTCCCACTTAGGAGTATTTTTGAAATCCCCTGCAATGACCCAGTTATCAATAGGATGGTTGGACATCCAAGCATCTATTTCAGCCCAAATGGATTCCCTATCATGAGGGTCAGTAGGGATATAGATATTGATGTAGGCCACCAAATTATCCCTGTCTTCAGCAACACACAAATCCATCTATTAGATCGGATGAACCATTTCTCTATATTTTGAGATTCGAAGGAGGGAAGTCTATGTTCTTGATCATGATAATATCAACCTTATAGTCTCAGATAGTAGCCATAAATATTCTTCTCTTAGCAGGGCCCTTGATCCCTCTAAGGTTCATGGTGAGAATCCTCATCAAGACCTAGACTAGAGCACAAAGGGAGAAGAGAAAAGAAAGTAGTTATCTGTATGAAATGCTCTTGGTACAGAATGGAGAGGATTTACTTCCAATGTTATAATAATGTTCTTGAGGGGGCAGTTGTAGGATCATAGTACCATTAGAAAAGGGGATATTCTCCTTGGATTTCATTTGTCTCTTGTTACTCCTAAGAGTCATGTTGGTGAGGTCCTAAAGGGGAGTACGACTGGGAGTAAGGTCCTCTTCTTCTAAGTCAGGGATGACCATGTCATTAAGAGCATCAATGTTACTTTGTACGGCATGGAGGCCATGTTTGCTACATGCAACTTTTATATTTGGACAAGATGTCTGCATAAAACCTTCATCTGAGCATTGGTAGGCATCTAGTTCATCTGGGCTTTGAGAAGCATCTAACTCCTGTGAATTGGACAAACTACTCTACTGCAGTATCATACTGGTCAAGCTGGTCTATGGACAATTGAGAAGACTCTTGGACAAAGCTGGAAACATAGAAAACATAATCAGAACACTATGAATCTTGACCATCAAAGTTGTGAGCACTTACCTTGATGTCGCCTATCCAACTTGAGGTTCTTGAATGTCGCCTATCCAACTTGAGGTTCTAAGAGGAGCTGAAAAGCTAAGTCCAGGAAGTCAAGGTGATGTAAATTGTCATGACCACCGATCACTTTGAGTTCTGGAGGCCTGGGAAAGAGAGAGAACTGGTTCACAACATCAAAAACCATCTTGTTGACGAAGTCAACACTAGATTCCCTTGGAGACTGTGTAGGCTGAGTGGCACCCTCCCTAATGGTGGAGACCCACATAAAGAGATCTTGGTGGAGTTCCACGTTACTGAAATTCATATGACTGAACTTCATGGCCTGGACCTTCAAGAGAAGATGAGTAATACAAAACCCTGTCCTTTCCTTCAAATGTTGAGAAACCTCACCATGTTCAGATATTTCCTTAGATTCAGTTGGGTATGGAATGGTAGGCCCCTCTACATCAAGTGGAAGATTTTGTAATCTGTTTTGGCGTTTTATTTGGGAGATTTCTTCCATGGAGACATTCATAGCAGTATCTTCCAACTGATTTTTGTCCTTTTCCTGTAAAATGTCCTCCAAACTACTCTAGCAGATTAGAGACAAATCGAGCACCACAATTTGGAAGACAATTCCACATATGCCTGCATCCATATCTAAAGCCACAAAGCAAAAAGAATTGGGAGATAATATGGAGCAAACTGTGCAGGCCTTCCCATAGCCGAGCTATGTCCCATCTAATTTTCAAGGGTTTCTCTAATTTCTACACCCGTGATATTGAAAATTAGTAGATCTCATGGTCAAGTTCCGAACACGTCAAAAATATTTGATGTGGCATGCAATATGTATCGGCTAGCTAGGATTATAGAAATCGTTGTAGGGAGGAAAAGGCAAACCTGCTAATAACTTTTATTAGACAATAAACAATTACGATAATAAATCACCATGTCATATCGATTGTTTAATGTTGGCATAATAGAAGTAACCTTAAAATCATGTTATTATTAATCATAATGATTCTATCAAGTCGTTACTATATAAACTATTATAGTATGCATGAAGCTATCTCATAAACCATGATTAGGTTTTACGAACCACCATCAAATTGATAAGCAACATGATAACCATGCTGTAAAACCACTCACATATGCCATTTTCTTCTACCAAATAACTTCATGCATAAAAAACCACATGTATTGTGGTTTTCTGATGAAGTGGTATTAATTAAATATAGTAGTCCATTTTCAGGGGTCTTCTGTCCCCTTTCACAAGGCAACTATCAAGTCTAGCCTCCCATGGGCTTTATGATACCCACTACATTCGTGTCCAAATGCTTTTACATTCCTAAAAGGGTTGCTTGCATCCTGGGATGGGATGCAATTAGATCCTTATTCCATGTTAATTCTCAAGCTTGTGCTTCAAGGTCAATGCCATGTTAGTGGCTTCCATTGCAAGGCAACCATAATCAGCAGCCATTATGTGCACTTGTACATCCAAAGACCCAGCGATGTTGGCAGGTAGCTTGGATTTTAACTATTGCATCCTAGTATGATTTTGGTTATTTTTGTCATGGGAGACTTTTCGAACAAGATTCTTGTTGTACATGTGGAATTCAACAAATTTAGGCTAAGGTGCCCGATCTATTGCTAGCAATTATGTAGCAACAACAAGCTAATGTGTCTATTTGGATATGTGATGCACGTGGTTTCTTCCATGTGCAGGTTGCTTTTGGATTGTGAGCCTCGCCCCCTGTCCAGTTGTGGCATCTTCAAGTTCCTCAACCACAGTGGGAAAGTGTTTAATTTGGACATAGGATAAATTGCTCCACGCTAAAGGCTCAGTGTTGTAATAGAAAATTCTCTATAGGCGTGTTCGAGTGAATGTCCTCTCTATGGCCAACGTGTTGAAACTATCCAACAGTGCGTCTTGTGCAATCACCTACGTCTTGCTTGGTCATGGTTGTTCACTCTTTTTAGTGCTTCACTCACCAATCGTTTAGTTTTCAGTCACTAGCCAAGAGATCCTACTTGCGCTTTATCCCCGTGCTTGGCCTAAGTTGCGTAAGTGGCTTTTCATCTTGCTTCTAGTTGAATTTTATGGTCTATCTAGCATAGGCTAGGTTTGTGTATTTTTCAAAGAGCATACATTTCTGATCAGCAGCTTTTTCATTGTGCTCAACAAGAGATTAGTAAAGCTTATAATTTCTCGTCTCTAGCTGATGATACGAAAGAGATAATTTGCCAGACTTATTTAATATGTTCTTATGCATAGACGAGTGTTTCTGCATATTTGGGTCAACTTATCCTCTAGAGTTTTATTCATGTGTCTATTGTGCGTCTGCTTCTGTTAATAAAATAAAGTTTCACATCCCTCAAATTAAAAAATGTTTGAGGCCATAGTCAAGTTTTTATTCACTCCATTAACACTTTTTTTCCTCTCTTTCAAGTTTTCTTGGAACATAAACTATTGTTTGGTGCAGAATGAGCCTCCCTACAAAATTTAATTGAATTGGATTTTATCTTCCGCAGAATGAGCCTCCCCACAGGAGAAGGTTGCATGCAAAAAAGTTGTTATGGATGTAGTCAACTCTTAGAAAACAAAAATAATAGTCTCTATACCTCCCAAGTTAGTCCAAATAGAAACGTTGAGGCCATGAATTCGAGTGCTAACTAGGGATGGACTCGTATCATACATCTTTGAGATGTATGGTATAATCAACATCACAAATTCCTACTGAGGCATTGCTCTAGAAGAGATTTTGAAAAGGGTGATCATATGTATCAAGGGATATTACCAATCTACGTTATTGCATACATTACCTTACGAAAACCCAGTGAGGAGACAACAAGACTCAAGACATTAAGGAGTCATACTCAAAATTTGAAGACCTTTTTTGGGAATGGCATATATTTGTAATTGTTTAGGGAGCAAAAAGGTCCAAGGCTACAAGGAGGACCATATTTCAAGGATGCCTTTAAGTTGTTAATCACCCTGCTCCTTTAGGGTTTGTTGCTCCATTTGTACACCATGATTGGTGATAACATCTGCCTCTTCACCCAGTTTGCCATCATCCTCTATTTGTGGCTTTACTTTTGATGGATTCAAGTGCCAAATGCCAGCTTTCTTAAGCCACCCTTCCCTAGGAGAGGGATCAGGGTGCCTTTGCTTAACTTAAATAACTGGTGAGCCGGTCACGATGCCAAGCTCTATGCTTCCAAGTTTCCAAGCAATTAGTATGTGAGGATGGCTCTTTTCCTTGCGCCTTATCCTGCCATAGTTAGTATGTGAGGATGATTCCTTTCCTTGTACCTTATCCTGCCATATTTGTCGATCCTTGATTCTAGATTCTAGAATGACAAACCTCTTACATGCCTCTCTAAATGAATGTTGCATTCTAAATGAATGTTGCTATCATTTACCTCATCAAGCACCTCTAGCATTTGCTCTTCTTTTTATGTTCACGCTTGGTATGGGCTCTTGGCACAGGTTTGGATGTATTGACTTGGATGTATTGACTACAACATCTTCCCTTCCCTGCTTGCTTAGATGCACAGACTCATCCATATTCGTAAGAGCTCGGCTAATAACTATGTGGCGTGAGAGCTTAAGAACCTTACTGTATCCATGGACATGGATGATTGACTTGTGATGCCACGTTTCTAGTTGATCTAGGAGAATAGGGTTGGACAAAGTCAAGGGAAAGCTAGAAACCAACCATTTAAAATTAAGAAAATTTCAGTTGTAACAGCTTTAACCACAAAATATTGGACTTACCAGAGTAAGCATAAAAATTTTCAGATAGAACCTCCCATACACAAGTCTTAAGCGCTTCAAAAATCTGGATTCTACAGGATTACCACATAGAAGAGTTACAAATGTTTCCTTTTCTTATCTTAGTATAATTATCACCACATGCTTTTCCAATATCAGCTCCTTGCATTGAAATAGAAAGCACATTATAAAAAAGTATTCCATCTGCGCATAGGTTCCCTAATCTAGAAGCAAGTAATGCTTCATCAAATCTCATAGCAGGCCAGTAAAATACTCATCAACGGTCCACCCTATGCCCTATAAATCCATAAGCGACCTTTTTCACCATGTTTTTTCTGCTCTACCAGTCCCTAACAGCCAATACTCTAAAAGCAAACAAAGCAAAGACAACGATTTTTCAAACCCCTATCTAGAACAAAAGTGCTCCTAGAGCATAAACTGCCATTCATTTATGCCCCTAAGCTACTCTGCTACATTCCAATACCTCAGCCGGTAAGCACCAATTTCTATAATTTCTACAATGAAAAGACTAATTTCTAGGGCCTGCAGGTTGCATGGCTGCTCTTAGGGGATTTTAATATGGTGGAACGAGTGACAGACTGTACTGGCCCGGGGACGCAGGTAGTGCAGGGCTTTGAGAGGGATCAGTGGTCACTTCTCCTACAGGACGTGGCTCTGGTGGAAGTGCCAGGTGATTTGTCTTTCACTTTCTGTAATCGACAGGTTGGGGCAGGCCGTGCATATGCGAGGCATGACCGTTGTTATGCTTCTCCTCTTGCTTTGGATGGTGC